>JABXWE010060284.1:0-12784 GCA_014611495.1 Limonius californicus
CTGGGCAGGTACGCCACCGTATTCCAGGCCGAGATGTTTGCCATCCTGGCCTGTGCTTATGAAAACCTAGACAGAGGCCGCTCTCTTAACCCTGAATTCTTTCAGGGTGTCCTCGGAGCTGGTATCTGAATGCCGAGCGGCGCTGACGAGACTCTGCACGCAGAACTCGGTTGCTGGGGGTACTAGGTCACAGCAACATCGACGGTAACGAAGAGGCGGATCAGTTGGCTAGGCAGGGCTCCAATGTGGACCCGCCTGGACCTGAACCAATTCTTGGGATACCATATTGCAATGTAAGACTAGTAACGAAGAAATGGGTCTAGACCCGGTTCCTTCGTGAATGGTCTTTACAGCAGGTACCTAGGCAAGCTAAACTCTTTGTTGGATAGATATCGCTGTCGACGTCCAAAGAACTAAAATTCAGTAAGCAGCAAATTAGGATCGTAACAGGACTCCTGTCACCTCAATAAACATCTGCACAGAATCGGCATCATAAATGACCCGATCTGCAGACTTTGCGGGGAAGATGAGGAATCTTCCCAGTACATATTATGCCAGTGCGTCAGACTTATGACCCTGCGACACAAACACCTCGGTGCAGCGTTCCTGGAACCGGAGGAGATAAGGCTCATCCCTATAGGCCACGTGCTAGCCTTTGCGGCTGGCACGCACCGGCCTGTTCAAAGATGAGAATTAAACGGCGGTATGCACAATGGGCCTTAGGACTGAGTGCCGCGTGGTCAACCCACACCGCAGGAAGAAGGAGGTAAAATAAAAATAGAAAATAAGACAACAAGGCCTATAAACCTATCGAAGGGTCTCAAACAGGGATGCAGCCTATCACCCTTACTTTTTAATATATATATGGAACAAGCACTAGAAACTTGATATCGCAAATGTGCAGGAATAGGGATTAAAATAGACGACACAACCACACTCCACTCTTTACTGTTCGCCGATGACCAGATCATACTATGAGTAAGACATGGAATACATGCTCAGAAAACTTAAAGAAGAATTTGAAAGATGGGCCCTAAAATTCAATTTTAACAGAACCGAATATATATGCATAGGTAGAAATTCACACAATATGTATAAGAGTAAACGACCAGGATATTAAAACGTGCAATACCTTTAAATATCTGGGAACGATTATCAGTTCAACAGGTACATGCGAAAACGATATAAATACAAGAGTAGCTATGGGGAAAATAGGGACAAAAGGTTTGCACGGTTTGCTATGGGGAGAAAATCTCAGTCAAGACAGCGTAGTGGAAAATATTGCACTTTATGGAGCTGAAATGTGGCCGCTATCAACACTAGTTAGGAATAAAAGCAGAACAGTAGAATTGGACTACATGCGAAGGTGTGTACAGGTCGCAAGAAGAGATAGGCTAAGGACTAAGGAAATCTGGAGAAGAATGGGAATAACCTGCTCAATAACGAGAAACTTGGAAAATCGAGCACTCCAATGGTATGGGCATGTTCGACGAATGCCAGATGATAGATAACGGAAGAAACTGACGCAATGGTCTCCGAGGGATAGAAGCAGAAGAGGTAGACCAGCGCTGGGATGGAAGTCATACAAAAAAATGCCAAAGGAGGAAGATTGGCAAAATAGAGATCTATGGAAATAAAAGACGGCAAACCCGAGGAGGTAATAGCCGAAGAAGAAGAAGAAAAATGTTCAAAATGGCCTTCTTTCATGTCGATAGAAGCTCTTCTCATGAAAGGAGCTCCGCACCCTTTCAAATATTTCCGCCCTTGCTATAACGGTTCAATGGAGAATGTAGAATTAATTACACTAAACTGTTTAGGTAACTCCTAACACAGAACTCCAAAGGAGATAAGTTTTGAGCTTGTGTGATATTTTGGCGTTACATATTAATAAATTTTAAAACAGGAAATCACTCGTATTTAGCAAATCGCTGGTTTGGGAACTTTTTGGACATACCATCTGCCCCTTATATATTTAACGCTTTTTTAAGATCCTGTATCTACGATATGGGAAAGTCTCAAATCTTTACAACTGTACCATATAGACTGACGCCGTACTTCCTGTAATAACTTTTATTTTATCTTAATTATTGTTAAACACACATTATTTCTGTGTTGCAACCCACTAAATACACTCGCAAATGTTCCACTTAAATGTGTTTGTGATTTAACTGCTGTATCACCGTATCGAAAAGTATATCATTTATATATCAGTGGCGAACTAGCCCATCGGGACATTTTCCCGGCGGGCAGGATCAAATGGGCCGGTTGATGTCCGTAAAAAACGTTAATTATTTGATTCAAGAAAGTATAATATGCTGAATATACGAAATTTTTCTTAAAAGAGCAGAAATTAATGAAATGTGTTAGGAACACTTTCCTATGATTTTAATAATCTTCTAATTTATTTTAGTAAATTTATAAAACTTTTAATGTAAATAAATATCAGTTTCCGTATTTCAAATTGTAGATTGGTTACGTGAGATATCAAAACGTGCATTTGTTATTAGGATTTTGTTTTTAAAGTCATATATCGTGTGTTGTGAAATTTAAGAAAGTTATTTCAATAATTAAGAATTAATTAAATTTTAGTATTTATTAACTACTTTCTAATTGGTAAAGATAAATCAGAGATTTGCTTCAAATGTATGAGTATTGGTACGTTGCTTAGCGACGCTCGCCAAAGATTAGTTTTTCTTCCTTTTGCCTAGCAACCGATGTAAAAAAGGTGAAGTTTGTTGGACTTTGGTAAAAGAGTACCGATATTTGTAAGCACGCACCGTTGGCTACTCCGCAAATGATGCAATTTTGCGTAAAATGTGTGTGTGTGTATAAATTTGAGTCACTTGAGATTCGCTGACGACGTAACACTGATAGCAGAAAACAGAACGGAACTACAAGAGATGATAGAAGAATTAAATGAAAAATCAAAACAGATTGGAATGAAAATAAACATTAACAAAACAAAATTCTTAACTGATGAAACAGAAGAACAACAAGACTCTAGAAGACAAAATAATAAAGAAAGTGGAAACATTTATATATCTAAGACAAAAATTAGAAGTATCAAAGAATAATGCGACAGCAGATCTAGATAGAAGATTGTCACTGGCTTGGCTAGCGTTTGGGAGAGCCCAGGTTACACAAAGGGCGATGGAAAGAAGAATACTGAACATCAAATTACGAGACCGAATACCAAATATAGAAATACGAAGAAGATCTAAAGTAACCGATATAATAGAACGTCTATGTACCTTAAGATGGAATTGGGCGGGGCACATAGGAAGAATGCAGGATAACAGATGGACACGAAAGATCATGGAGTGGAGGCCCCGAGATAACAAAAGAAGTAGAGGAAGGCCGCAGACTAGGTGGACAGATGATGTTAAGAGAGTGACAGGGTGGAACTGGATGAGGACGACAAACAACAGAGAAGAATGGAACAAAGTAAGGGAGGCTTACATCCGACGATGAATGATATAAGCTGCAGAAGAAGAAGATAAATAGAACCAGTTTCTAGCTGTTGTTTGTGAATCAACGTGTGTTATTCTGTCATACCTGTGATAAAATAGTGATTTTTAACAATATAATCTTCAAATCAAGAACTGGAGTTAGATCCTGTATAAACGTCGATGTCTTTCGTCTGCTTCTTCAACGTTCTTTTGTCTACGCTTCGTTTGACGTTTGGAATTGATGGCAAGCGCATATCCTCAAAATATCTAAGTTGGAAAGAAAGATGTAATACTACTTAAAATCAACTCAAAGTATATTTCAACGTCGCTCAGTATTATTATTAAAAAGTTTAGCTGAAAGCATCGACTGTGGAAGGAAATGCAACAAAACATTTTCGATCCGAGTTCAAATCAGTAAGAGATTATGTTTCACTAGTGCCACGTATTTTGGATAAAACAAATTCTATTTGAACACTCACATATACAAACAGTGTTAAATAAAATACCTAAGTTGCTACTTACCTGCGAGAATTTATACATCGATGAGATCTCCAATTTGCCAAGGTATTCTATGATCAAGCTACAAGTGTGCTTTCAACCTTTGTTGAAGAACAAGCAGGTCCGTCTACGGAATTCTTTCGACAGGATAAATTTAAACAAGATCTCCAGTGACAAGGTTGATTTATTCAAAAAAGTGTTTTAATTAAACTTATAATTTATTTTGCTTATTGTATATATTAAACATATTAATTTAGTAAAACAAATAACTTGTTCATCTTGTGCTGTAAAGCATACTTATATTAGAGGTTCTTATTATTATCTACTATTATTGCTGCTACCATTGCAAATGTTGTCATAAATAATCGTCTTACTTTCTGAAAATTCCAACATTTGTTGCATAACATAATGAAATAATTAAATTGTTTATATTTTGCTTCTAAAATGTATTAAAACAAATTTATCAAAATATAAAATGTTACTTTTTTTATTGATCACTGTTTCTCTCTTCTTCAGCATACGTATGAACCCGGAAAATATTTACATACATTTAATACGTATAAAAACAGGAGAGCGGATTTTAGGCTCTAAAAAAGTTTAACTAGGTCCGAAAAGGTCGTTCAATTTTAAAATAGACAGTTTAAGCAGATATGAATTACAAATTTGAAAACCACTAATCTAAATACATTACAATAATACGACTAATAAATATTGTCAGCAGTTCACGCGAACACTTTTGTACCAAGAGCTAATCGTTTTGTGTTTGTAATGCTGTATTGTTTTGGTGGTTTGAATGGGATACTCACTTAACTATAGGAAATGTAAACAATTTATAAATTTATAATTATTGGTTTTTAGACATGTAAAACGTACTGGAAATCACCTGATGGTATAGGACCATGTATATTTCTTTTATGTTCGTTCCGTAACTATTAGCAGCTTCCTATCATAATTACTATGTATTTTCAAATATTATTGGAACTGTTACAATATCGACCCCAACGTATCTCATATTGCTCGTAATCTGCTTTTGGAGCGCCTAGCTATGGCCCAGCAAAAATTCTAGCGCTCGGTACTTTCCATACGATAATCATTTTTCTTGCCTACAAATTGGCAACGATTTTAGTAAGATAGCGCCACCTAGAGCACAAGTCCACTAATATGTTTACTGGTTCTGGTAGTGTATTACGGTCAGACGGCTAAGTGCTTATTTGTTTACTACCATATGAAAAAACGAAAAACGTCGTTTTTGGCGTCACCAAAAACGGAAATTAATCTCTGGTACTTTTTCGTAATACACATTTATTTGTGCACAACGGAAAACCGGAACCAAGGAATTATGCAACTGGAGCTACTTCGCAGTACCTTGAAGTTCCCGAAATTATTTCTCATTTTCTGGGATTTACATTGTACTACAGGAAAGTACTTTGTATTGGAGTGCATTACTAGCACACGCAAAACTTGTATAACCCACAAAATGCAAACAGTTGGTTATCTTATAAACATGAATACCGTGGCGGCTCGCGGGTAAAAAATAGGTGAAGTCCTATTGTAATAACCCTAATAATAACAAATAGAAAAAATATAAGTCAATGTCAACTTACCTAGTTTCTGTAGACCAAGTCTATCCTTCTGTCCTTTAATGCAGCAAAATTATTTATTATGTCTTCGTAAAATGGTTCATTTATTATTAATTTTAATGAGTTCTTTTTGAATTGATATATCTACCAAAGAAGAAAGCCTATCTTGAGATACTGCATTTCTTAGGTACGTTATTATTCGTTTAAGGCAAGAAAAACTTCTTTCCACTGATGCACTTGTCGACGGAATAGTTAATATGAGGCAAAACAATTTGTAGGCTTCGGTAAAAATTTCTTTGTTCTTATTGAGATGTTCTAGTAATTCTTGGGTCTGTAGATTGCGGCAACTTTCATCGGCATAAAGAAGATTTATTACGTTTTTAAGACGCTGGCTTTTTGTAAATATTTTGCCTTAAAATTGACCTAAACTTTTAAATGCTTTAGACAGAAAACACGAATCATATTGTTCGAATTTCATAGTATCAGCCAAAGACATGAATTGTAACTTATCGCTGTCTTGAAACCTTACTTCCGTTTCCATTACAATGTGATCCAGTACTACATAAAATGAAATTCTATATTTTCTTCTGTCATTATTTGTAAGGATAGCGTATTCCCGCTTAGGGCGCTTAGAAATATCGATTCGTGTTATTTCTATTTCCTTAGTCTTGTCGAAGAATGTATCAAAGAAATCGTCATTCTTTTTCCTCTTTAATAATTCAATAATATTATTAATTTTTGTAACACGAAAATTAAAATCCAATGATTTCTTTTGGAGAACATCAAATAATATGTCAGTGAGAGAGAAAATATCTTTAAATACTACAGCTAAAAATGTGAATTCAAAGTCGTTGAAACCGTTTAAAAACCGACTTTCAAACTCGAACATGCAGTTCAGCAGCTGATTGCGATTGAACTCTTCCCTTGTGCGATTCACCAGCAACGAATTGTAGATATTGACGTAGGCGTTACCATGGCAACGGAGGTATAAGTGCACAGATAAAATACGTTTGAGGCTGACTCTTCACTACAATTGCACGAGTTTTGTAGGTAAGATTTTTATGGTCACTGTGTTCACGCTCGACGGACTGCATTTAAAATTTAAATTTTAAATAAATAAACGACTCCTAATAGGTGTAATGCCGATAAATAGTTTACTACCTCTGTAATTTAAATAAATATTCGCAATTGAATGAAAATTGTAGGTGAAGAGGCACTTCACCTACTTCACTTGGCGGGCCGCCACTGCTGATGGGTTTATTTATAATGTATAATTGTCAGTTTCCTTAATTGTTTTAGATCTAAGGTGTAAACAAATTTTGTGCAGAGTAAAATATTCTGTATCTATGCTATTATTGTTTGCATTTTTTCTTTTTAAGGAAACGAAATAAAAAATTCCGCTTCTAGAAAATTGGTAACGCCTTGAAACTATTTATTTTTAAATTTTGACAGTTTGCATACCTTCTACCTAAAAATATAATCATGTAAATTATAATATCAGAAAAAAACAATTATTGTGTTTAGAAACCCTATCAAATGAAAAATGTTTACAATAAATATTTTTTTATAATTTGTGCTTTATTGCTTATGAGAAACATTATTTTTAATTGCAACGCTTGCGCATTGATGATTTTTTAATTGCGGCAACTGATTCATTATTGTATATTATTTTATGGGCCTAAAAAATCTTTTTCTTTGCTTTCTTAGAACGAAAGCACAAACAAACCCAACTTTTATGAAATCATAGTAGGACGATTTTTAAGTATATTTTAATAATAATAATAATAGACTCAATTTCAACAAGTTTTTTGCTTTATACGTATTACGACATTGTCAAAAGCATTTAATATTGCAAACATTTGTAGCTAGGGCAACAGCACACTGGATCTTGTTTTCGGACTTGGTTCTGGTCTTCTATTCCAAAACTTCCAACAGCGGGAAATTTATGAGCTCAATTTGCTCATTCATTAAAGGTGTGTTTGTTAAAGTGTATTTGTTTACGTTTATTATCACAAAAGTGTAAAATGTTATTATATTATTTGATGTAAATGCGTGACTGTGTTCTAATAAGTGTTTACCATAGTTAGATTTTTCGGGGTGTTTGTATTTGTATGAGCGTAGGTGTTCTTTGTATCCCGTACAAAAATTTGTAATTGTTTGACCTGTATATACATAATTATACTGTGAAAAGTTTAATTTTTTTATACCTGATTTTAACAAACCGTTAGTTCTATCTTTTGCGTTGAATAAGGTGTTGAAAGTGTTTTTTGTTGTTTTATAAATTACTTTAAATGTACTTGTTTTGATTATAATTTTAGCAATATTCTCCGATATATCACCAAAATAAGGAATTGAAATATATTTAACATTTTCAGAGTGGTCTTTCGAATATATTCTTTGAATTGCTAATTTATAAACTTTCTTTTTGATTAGTCTGTCTATCAGTTTTGTGTTGTATCCATTACTGTGTGCAATTTGTTTAATAATCAAAATCTTTTTGGTGTAATCACTGTTACTTGGGGGAACTGATAGAGCTCTCTATGTAGCAATGACTTATAGGCTGCTAATTTATGTGTTTTATGGTGACCTGAGTCCTGTGCTATTCTGCTATCTGTCTGCGTGTTTTTCAATAAATAGAAAATTCGAGTTTGTTTTTGAAAATAATTATTAAGTTTAAGTCTAAATAATTAATACATCTGTTTTGTTCTATTTCTAATGTAAAGTTTATGTTTGAGTGTAGAATAGTAATAAACGTTAAGAAATCACCAATAAACTCAAATAAACTATTAAAGCATGCTAAAATATCATCAAAGCAACAGAACCAAAATATAATTTTCTAAGATGGATTTCATTCAAAAATTCGATCTTCTAAATGTTCCATAAATGGATTAGCTAAAAGTAATGCAATTGGACTTCCCACTGGTAAACCTTCTTTCTAATGATAAATTCATTATTTATTAATTAAAAATAAAATGATTTTGATTAATGTAAAGTTCGAATAAGTGAATCATCTCATTTCGTTTTGTTAATTCAACATTTTTGTTGATAAAAATATTATTTAACAAAGGAATACACTCTTGAGGGCGTATTTGTGAAAACATACTGATGACATCGAAACTAACTAGTTTGCATAATTATGGTAAACTTGGGGCTTTGGGGACTGGTGTAATTGGTAGTGCCATCTGGTATTCGAAGAGTTGCTGACGGGCTCGAACGTTGAAGGGAGGTGATATTCTTTGGGATCGGAAGTGTAGATTTTGGAATAAGGGTTGGTTTATGAAGTTATACTGGGGTTGGCTTGGATTGCCGGCGATTTGAATGGCGTACGCCATTAGTTGAGTTGAAAGTCTGTATTTTAAGGGAAGTTGTCCAGTTAATGAATAGAGGTTTGTGATTGGACTTGTTCGATGTGCACCTGTAGCTAATCGAAAGCCGTGATGGTACATATATGGCATACAGTGATGAGATTAGGTTCTTGTTGCTGGAACCATAAATACAAAAGCAGTATTCAATTTTGGATATGATGGTCAATAGTGTCTGTGTGTTAGTTCCCCAATCTTGGTGAAATATGGTTTTTATAATATTAAGTGATGCTCTGCATTTGTCTATTGATTCCTTTATTTGTGAAATCCATGTCATTCATCTGTCCATAATACCTAGGTATTTAATTTTTTTTTTCATATTTGAGAGCTATGCTTTGCCGTTTTAGGGTGGATGTGTCAGGTTTATGTTTTCTTGTGAAGTTAATACATTTTGTTTTTTCTGTTAAAAAACGAAGACCGTTTTCTTTGTTCCATTGTTGAAGTTTTTCCACGGCTAGTTGTAAGAGCTGTTTTGAGAAGATGGGATTATTATGGGAAACGTAGATTACAAGGTTGTCGGCAAATAGCTTAAATGCTTTTAGGTAAGGTATCTAGGACATCATTGATTGCGATTAAGAAGAGGGTGACATTGATTACCGAGCCTTGAGGTACTTGAAAGTTCTGTCTTTTAGAAAATTTTGGATTAATTGGAGGATTCGACCCCTAAATCCCCATTTAACAAGAGTTAGGACTAGTTTGTGTTTCCATATGGTGTCATAGGATTTCTTGATGTCGCGAAAGATAACTATTAGTTGTTCTTTGTTTATAAATGAGTGTCTGACATCTGTTTCTAGTTGACTTCAGCAGTCTACTGTGGAATGTTTTTTTCTAAATCCATGTTGGTGTTTATTGACTAAGTTGAATTCTTCAAGGCAATTGGTTAGTCTGTTGTTAATTATACGTTCTAGTATTTCGCATATGAGTGAAGTCAAAGGTATAGGGCGATAGGTGTCTGCGTCATTTTTCGTTTTTTGAGGTTTCCGGATGGGGATAATAACAGATTTTCTCCAAAGTTTTGGGAATGTACCCTGCGTCCATATGAAGTTAAACAGCCTCATTAGTTCTTCTTTTAATTTGTCTGTGAAATTGTCGATCATTGTACAGTGGATGTTGTCGATACCTGGGCTTGATTCTCTCGTTTGTGTCATTGCATATTTGAGTTTCTGTTGGGAGAGGATTTGGATGTAGGATTCGTAAGCAGTTCCTGGGATGGTGATTTCGTTTTTTTCCGTTTCCTGTTTTAAGGTTTGCAATTCGGAACTCAGAGCTGGAAATTTTTTTGAATTGGGTTGCTAATGTATTGGCTATGTCTTCAGGTGAAGTGTTGGTCGAGTTGGTATTTTAGATACCGGTTATGTTGAATGGTGAGGTCGAGCCGTTCTTTTTTTTAACTTTTGACACATTTCTTTTGTACTCGTGTTTGAGTTTATGGTGTTGACATAGGTTATCCATGATTCTTTTTTGCTTATTTTGAGGGTTCTTCTTGCAGAAGCTCTCATTTTTTATAGAGCATAAAGTTTTCTGTGGTTCTGTCTTTTGAATTTGTTAAAGGCTTTATTTTTTCCCGTGTCGCACGTTTACATTGGAGTTTGATATTGGGATGGATTTTGTAGCAGCTCGAATAATCGCAGTGTTGAGTTCGTAAATATTGATGTTTATTTTTGATTTTATGCACTAACTTGAACTCACAAACTTAGACCACAACATTTATTTAAGTATTTTAAAAGAACTCTTAAAGTAAACAATTTTTAAAAAACTGAGCGCTACAGAGAACAATGTTACAAGTAATGATCAACACTAAAAGTTTGAATTTTTGAAAATATAATTTTTTACACAGTTCAAAAAGTGTTTAACTTCGTTGGAACAGCAAAAAATACGTTTGATAATTCCTGCCTGTACATAGGGGACACTACCTATTACCGTCTGTCCAAAAGTGACTTTTCTAATATTTCAATTAACCGAGATATCGACCTGATTCCTATTAGCACTGACTCTGTATATGATATATTATGTGTTACCTATTAATTATCCTAGCTTTAGCAGCTACAAAATTTTTACTTAGATCATCTTATATGTGGAGTATCTTTGATGTTATTGATAAATCGGTAAGACATTCTTTGGACACTGTTAATAGCAAATACGATTTTTTAATTAATTTTAGATTTGATAAATAGATGCAGGTTACGGTTGTGGAGTTTACTGTTCATTTTTTATCGCCTTGCTGTTTATTTTTTATCGTGCAATTTATGTAGTCCAGTTTTACCTCATAAATAAGAGCATTGCATAAAATTTGTCTAATATTTATTGAAGAGAGAAGAGAGAGAAAGTTTTATCCAATTATTCTATTTGCTTCAGCACATCTGTTAATGTCAGACTAGGAATATTAAAGCAAATCAAAATAATATTTTGAAACGTTAGAGGGAAATAATACGAATTGGTACATGAAGTATTTGGCAACAACAAAGACTAAAAAGAAAAAACAAGGACAGGAAAAATTACAGGAAGGATTCCTACGGTTCTATAGCGAGGTACAAGAGCAAGAACACGCGAGGGTAGGTGTAGGATTTGTAACACACAAGCACAATCTCAGTTTATAAATGAATTGATCATGAATTCATGACAGTGAATTTACAAGAAGGAAACGAAGGTATACTCCTGATCATTGCATACGGACCAAATATAATCGAAAGAATAGAGGGACAAGAAGAATTCTACGAACAGTTACAGCAAAATACAGATGAAGGAAAAGGAGAAGTAACGATAATTGCAAGAGAGGATTTTCTCTCAGAAGACACCTACAACGACAAATAATTAAATATTAATATACGAACTTTTGATACTCTTTAAAAACAAAAACAAACACTAGCTTTCCTGTCATGACTTTGTTTTAGTTACGTACATGATAATATGAAAATTATCGACAAAATATTTTGTCGCCATCTATTACTAGTTCTGGATATGGTTTAATCCATGAAGCAATCGTGTTCGTTTTACTGATTACTCATTGTAGGTATATAATATGTATAATATTAGCAAGACAGCAACACTATCGGAGTATCGGGCACGTTGTAACGACGAGAGAAGATTCTATTATAGGGTTACTCAATGAGAGAAGATACTTTGCAAACTACAAACAAAAAGTAGGTATGTATCCCACCCAATATCCAACCTCCATTGATAAACAAGAAACAAGTAATAAAATGGATTAGGTCGGTACTTCAAACTTCAAACTGTCGGGAATTCCAGGCACAGATCATTAGCTGTCCAGCTGTGAATTGTCGGTGATCTGTGTGCACTACTCGGAATTTCATAATCTTATTTTGACCACTTGACCAAAATTTACAAGCGAGTAGTAATGCAAAAGGCTTAAATATGTAAGTTTATGCAACTTTTACAAAAATATGCAGCGAATGCCCAAATATGCAATATATGCAATCAATAATTAGCGTTAATTAACTCTTATCAGTGTAATTCGTCCACAAAATTGACTATTGTCAAAAATATGCAAAAATGAAAATATATGCGCTTTGCATATAATCCGCTCTTGAGTAATGAGTATCCTGTATAGAATAGGATTATAAGTATCTTGTGTTCTATGATCTGACATCAATTTTGAGGTTGTGTAGTGCCCGGTAGTGTTTACGTATATTAGCACTGCCAGACGAGATGAGACGAAAAATGACACGACACGTCTCGAAATGGTAAGACGAGAAATACAGCCAGGCTCGTCTTGTACGGTTAATTTCTCGTTTCAACGAGACTTTCCTGCGAGTCTCGTATTTCTAGTGGAGAACTTAGCATCTACATTATACATTTTACTAAAATCTAGAGCTGAATTCAGGAAGAACTAGAAATGCATCACGACTGGAAGATTTAACTTTACTGAGAGGTTTAT
>JABXWE010060291.1:0-16334 GCA_014611495.1 Limonius californicus
CGTACCCACCCACAGACAGACATTTTTTAAAAACCACTTTTTTGGGTTCCTAGAGACCCAAAACGGATATATCCGTTAAAATCTCGATTTCGAAAATTTTCATGATTTCAATACTTACCCTATACCTATAAGGTATGGGAAAGTAACAATCGAGGAAAACAAAAGTCAAAAAGTACTAAGAAGACGACTAAAAAATTACATAAAAATGATTAATCAGTTACGAAAGAAAGACGGTACTATGACGTCGGACCGACAAGAAATACTAAACACAACCGTGTATGTAAAAGCAGTAATTTCACAAAGTATTAATTTTCTCAAGTATCAGTTGGAGTGCACACTGACGCCTTAACCACTGAGCTAAGCAGGCGCACTTTATTCTGAGCTTAAGTGATATTACAACAGCGCATCATGAATTAATGCAAAATTTCCCATGCCGATGGGTAGGTTGAGTAGCCTAATGGACATCGATGCCGGTTCCAAGCCTGGGAAACAGAGAAGGGCACCAGGTCAGGTTAGAAGCGAGTCTGGGAATCAGACGGATCAATCGGTAACGACTATTGCTAGAAAAAGGAAATAGAAAGGGAAGATATGAATAAGAAGCAATGCCGTTCGTGTTGGTACTTGGAATATAAGGTTATGAAATGGACGTGATCAAGAAATACTATTGAAGACAAAAACATAGGCATTTGCACGCTATCGGAAACAAAAAAATAAGGGAAAGGAAACATGGTATATCAATCACGATTTAATACACAATTGGATTGACAAAGATATAAGAGAGAAGAGATCAAAATATTTATCCACAGACCACAAATAATTCAAAGAAAGCCATAGAAGAATGCAGTGTATATATATATATATATATATATATTGCTGTGTTACGACATGCTCTAATTGAGATCTCTTAACTTATTGCTAAATTTAGTGAAGCTATATTATACTACCCTATAACAAAATAGGTTGTTTAACCACATATAAATGAAATACGGTGCAATCTTGTTTGTTTCCGATTATTGGATTAGTATCGAAAACTGTGTAACTTGAATCCTAGGTAGCAGAGCTGGTTGTTTCGGTTTATATTCATCTTCAGAAGACACAGAGCAAACTTTTCAACCTTATTTGTGCATTCTTGAGCTGCAATTTAACAAATATGAGTAAAAATGTAATGATTTTGACAGCTTCCTACTAAAGTGTAAATTTGTGAATTTAATACTTTTCTTTTGAGAAAAATATGTTTGTAGTAATGTACTAATGTATGTAAGGAAGCTTTGTGTTGAATTTGGTTAAGATTGAAGTTGTTTTTATTAATTTATTTATAATTAATGTAAACATATTTGGCAATTTCCAATGCATTTTTAAAAATATGCCGAATGAGATATCGAAGTACGTGTAATTTTGTAAGTAACACACTAGTAATTTTCTTTTTGTTGTAATATTAGTGATGTTATTATACTTTATAGATATTTGTTATTAATTCAGTCAATTTAATGCTTTGTTCTCGTTGGTGGAGCCCTTTGGAGGCACAAATAATTTGTTGGTATGTATTCGGTTGCTAGACAAAGTGCTTAAAATCTGGGATTTTGTCTGAAAAAACAAGTTAGTTGATATATAATCTTGGAGCGAAAAGCACACTTGTTCATAGCTCCGCAAAATTGTACATTTTGTGTATTTATTTAAGTGTTTTGATGATAAAACATTGTGTTAATGTTTAATAACATTCAAAAAATGTTTTCATCTTACTTACGGTGGAGAATTTGTGAAAATGTCCGAAAAATTCCAGTTTCATAGAAAGTTGGCGTCGGTTTTGTTTTTCATTTGTTTATTCGAGTTTCGTCTGTTTATGGGCTGATCTTCGATTTGACTTGTCAATTTGACACAAACGTCAGTGGCACTTGTTGAATACTTCGAATTTATAAGAAATAACATAAAAATAACTAAATGTAATTAAATAAATAAAAGGAAAGCGCTTCGGAAGTTGATATTATTTAAAAAACAATTAATAAATTTAAAGGAAGAAACTCAAATACAGAATGTACCTCAAGTTCATTTGAGGTGATAATGTTACAAAGACATCAGTGCAAGTTATTACCAGTGATTCTTCTGATATTTACAAATAAGGAAGCAAGATAAAATTAATTTATTTACGTATGGTCGAGATTTGGATACAACAAAGAACATTTAACTACACTACTTTGGTGTAACAAGCTCTTGGACCACGAGTTGGCAGTCTTCGTACGTGTAACATTGTCACGTGCTGCAGGACCGTTCGCGCCGAAGCTGGCAGATTTCAAAATTCAACACAGAATTAGATTCCACCAAGATTGCGGTTACACAAGCAAATAAATAGATGGGCTTTTACAAAAACAAACATTTAAAAGAATAAATAAAATAATATCTGGTGTTTTAATATCTCTATTTTGAATATTAAATTTGAATGTCTTTTTGTGTCATTTAAGGGAAAGCACTTATAATGTTGAAATTAATTTTGCTAAATAATTTCTGTATGATAATTTTCTTAATTTTCCCTGTTTCCCTGGTTTTCTTTGTGTGTGTATTTGCTTTGTTACTAGATACTTGAGCCCACAGCGACCCTGAGATTTTCGTAAAAGGTTGGTACATTTTATTTGATTTCGTGTTGGGTAAGCAGTTTATGGATTTGTTTATTTTGGATATTCAACAAGAGGAGATCTTAATTAAGAGATTCATATGGTTTTTATAGCGCCGAGTGTGTAGATTTAACCAGCCATTTCATTTGTTTGCCCAACTTAAAAATAATTACTATCATTAGCAGTAATTAATTAGTGCAACACAGCAATATATATATATATATATATACATACAGGGTGTTCCTGAATTGCCTTAAAAACTTCAGGTAAACTTTTTCCTTTAAGAATTCTTAAGACAAAACTGCAAGAAAAAATTTGCTCCGCAGCTTAGTTTTCTTGTACGATGGTGTTAAAGTTCATACCTTTAGTGCAGAATTTTAGCCAAATGGTTATAAGAAATTAAGTAAAACATGTATTTGCTTAATGAGGAAACTTAAGTTAATTTAAAACCACTAATTAATATTGAATTAACAATTTAGTTCTTCGTTTGGAAGTACTGTTAAAAATCATACTTTTGGTAAAAGCACAATATGACAACAATGCAAGTGCATAGGGTACTGTGATAAAAATTTCGAAAATCTGTTGTTTTTGTTTTGACACGTGTGTCAAGTAAATCAATTTTGAATTGGCATTACGAATTCTGCATTAAATTCGCATTTAATTCGTGTTATTGAGTTCACTTGTGTCTTGACCATCATTATGGCGTATGCTATAAACGAGTACGTGGATATAATTTGGATTTTTGTGGAATGTGAGGGAAACTGCAATGAGGCTGCTAGGGTTTACGCTCAGCGTTTTCCTAATAGAAGACATCCAAGCCACGTAGTAATTCGAGCTGCAAATCACAGATTTCGAGAAACTGGAAATATCCTTCCTGTTCAAAATTGGGATAGAGGCCGACCAAGAACTGTTAGAGATAATAACTTAGAAGAGGAGGTTCTTGATCTGGTAACTGAAGAGCCAAGTATTGGTGTGCGTGCTGCTTCTAGAGTTGTTGGTGCATCAAAAACCACTGTTTACAAGATCGTAAAGGATGATGGCCTTTATCCCTACCATAAAGTCAGGATGCAACATTTATTAGAGGAAGATTATGAAAAACGCATTACCTTCTGCAACTGGTTGTTACAACAATAGAAAAAACCCAAGATTTATAAATAATATTTTATGCACAGATTTTTAACTTCCACAGTCAACATATTTGGGCCCATGAAAATCATGATGATTATCAAGATAGATTTTCAGTCAATGTATGGGCAGGACTCGTAGATAATAAATTGGTAGGTCCTTTTGTACTACCTCAGCGATTGAATGCTAACAATTACTTCATTTTTCTAAACGACGAACTCCCAACATTGTTAGAAGATATCCCTTTATTGGTTCGCCGCGATATGTGGATGCAGTTAGACGGGGCGCCATCCAGTTATGCGGCTAGAACGTGCGGGCGTCCCTTACATACTAACCATTCATGCAACATGCACCATAAACTTAACTAAGTGAAATACGGTCGCCTCAGCCGGGGTTCGAACACGTGCCCGCCCGGCCGCATTTCACTGTGATCTCGAGTGGCATTCGCACTGCTCCATCGAGGTCCCACGTAACCTAACCGAATCGATGTTTTCGTCTGAAGGGGTGAAAATCTTTATAGATCCCTACTGCTCGTGTTCTTGGAGAGTGCTGAATTACCGCCTCTCTAGAAGGGGACCTACAAACTAAAACCTCTCTCCCTCTATCTCTTCCTTTCCGACTGTCTCGGAACAAGTTACCCATTAGTTCCGAACAGTGGGAATTTCCATTATTTATGTGGCAGCATTATATCCGCCTTTCCGCTTTTTCTTTTGGTATCTTTTCTATCATATCTTCTATTGCTTTCCAGTTGTTCTTGGTCTAGGTGCTGGTCATGCTGTAGTGACTTTTCTAGTTTACCTTGCTATGACTTCTATGTGCATGTTCGTTCTGCAGTTTCTTTCAAGTGTTATTACTAAATACTCTACTCTACTCTTTGCTTCTATTGTTTTGACGTACAGTTTTATTTTGGGTATTTTAAAGTTTGTTTTCGCTATTGAACAGTGCGAAGGTGCAGTACATTTTAATCTAGGTGGGAGGTCGCTGCCCACCAGACTGAAACGAAAGCTGGCGATAGACCTGTTAAACAGTGATAGGGACTAAAATTATCAAATCACCAGATTTAATAAATCATTATCAATACAAGCAAGGTGTACACATTATATTAGAATAGTGAATAGTGAAACAACATTAAAAACTATAATACTTAACCTAGTCAAGAACAGCACTAGTTGCTGAACTGACAATAACATATTATACAAAAATCTGTTTCCGCCGTATAATAACATTTGTCTTCTGTGCTGCAATTTCTAGTTGTGTGGCTTCCAATATGTTGTTAATTTTAGCAGCGGGAAAATTGACATATTACTCCAGGATTTCCTTCGATCGCGTAGTTTAGAATTTGTGTCCCTTCTGGCATCTAGGTACGGACTATGACATCAATGCAAAAATTTCACAGCATAGAGTCCAATATTGACCCTTGCGGTACCCAACAGCTTACTGGGTATTCACTTCTGTTGTAATGGTCCTTTTACCTAGGTAGTTACAAATTGTTCTTGTTAAGTATCTGCTTATCTTTCTTTTGATGAGTTTATTTATGGTGTGCTTTTGAACATAAAAAGCGGGGATGTAAACAATTCTACAATGTATGCATTTTCTCGATAGAACGTATTCAAACTCATGACACTGTTATAATTAGAGTAATCTGGCAAAGATCCTTCACCTATGATGAACTATTTCAGGCTCGTAAGACTGGAAGTCTTATACATAGTACAATGCGGTTTTCTAACGACTGTAAGCAGAAGCTTAAACGTCAGGTAAATGTTAGTTATAATTACTAAGCTTAAAGACCAGCAGCCGTTCGTAGTTCAGAAACGGATGAAGCGTGTTGCATACAATTTTTTGCAGGAATTTTCGGAAAATAAGCTCAGAAATACTAAATTTCATATAATTTTTAAAAACACAAATGCCATCACATATAGGACATATTTTACAATGACAACAAAGAACATGACATACTCATTTCCTAGTATATGTAAGAGAATGATTTTTAAAAATGCATGAATAACCGACCATGCGGATGGCCTCTACAGCATTTGCTGTTTATTTTAAAGTGATGCGGATTCTTAAAACCTTAAAATCGCTTCTACAACAGTTTCAACTATAGAAGCGACTATTGTGCTGCGCTAGGAGAACTAAAATCTGCTATCCCATACTTCTATTTACTGTTGTATTTTTTTGAATTCGTATTTTGCTATACCGTTAGCTTGAAAATAAATTAAAATTAAATTGTGGGAGGGGGCGAATTTTGGTGAAACGCTGCATCGCTCTCTTCACTATCTTTATCTCTTATTAGAGACCACTTTAAACGAAATGTTAGCAAAAAAATCGGAGAATGGTTGGTTATGTTTGAGTTTGGCCGTTGTCGAGAGCAGTTCTGTCAAAAATCAGATATATTTAGTAATCAATTACCGATTCTAAAAAGAATCATTTTTAAAATAATCGAGAACCTTTTTTACTCTTAATGAGTCAGGAAAAACCGATAAATAGTTTCGCGATTAATTTTAAAATCACGTTTTTTTAATGAGAAAACATTGTAGTTTATAATTGAGATCAAAGTTTATTGTTGGTACTATAAAAAGGAAGAAAAGCAAATAAACCATTAGTACACAACGAATTCTAGATTTGCACCTAACTGGCATGGTAAGCAAAAAAAAGCAAAGGAAAAAATCTCAGGAAACAATTTATGTAGAACAGAAAATCTATGGAAAAAAATCACAGCTTCTATGACATTAGGATCAATTGTCAACTACTCTTAATATTGGTTCTGTTACATCTCTGGAAGTCTACAGAATAAAAACAATATTATTATTTAAAAATCGGACATAGTATGCAAGTGTTGCAAATTTGTAAAGAGATTGATATTGGAAGTATGAGAAAGTGTAGACGAAATGTTTCATTCATTTTTTATTCTTCTAATCGAACTCAAATATTTGATTATAGAATCGGATCCCATTCTAGAATCCAAAAGCCTTTCTGGTTTTCAAAATCGGAACGCATTTCTTGCTTCTAGAATCGGAAACAATTCTCGATTCTGGAATTGGTAACCGTTTCTAGAATTGGAATCCGATTCTAACCACAATTCAGAACCAATTTTTGAGGCTAAAAATCAATTCCGATTCTGGACTCGGATTCGCTGGACAGCACTAGTATAGTCTAAAAAGCTTTTACGAACTAAAATTGGTGGTTGGTCAACTTAATCATTTAGAGAATTATGCTCTGTTGAATCTGTACAATAAATTTGACTAATTTTCAGATTATCTTCTTTTCTGTTCAGCTTCTGCATCAAAATGTAAAATTCACAACTTGTAGAACATTTGAAGTGGCGGAAAGCTTGCTCCTTACGGTAAGTTATATTTTTGAATGAGGGTTCCATGATGTATAAAAATATACCTATATTTTTTCTTGATGACGTTTTGTTTTGAGTGAAATGAAAAATCAGGAAACAATCAGAAACAATTAAAAGATATGTAGAATCGAAAAAGACGAGTTCTAAAGGTAGTATTAAATTGCTATAATAAATATTTGATGTCTTAATGACCTTCACGCCTCTCAAACATACATTTTCTTCTGATTGAAAGAAGACGGTACTATACAGAACCTCATGGTGTTTAGACAGTCATCAGTGCATATGGAACATAGAGTCCCTTGCAATTGATAAGGCGAGAGTTTCGTCAGACAAGGCGGTCGCTGTAACATAGTACCTGCTCATCAAGTCTGTGGCATTAGCGTACGCCCGGAAACTTTAATCTTTAAATATTAAAAAAAGAGATAATTTTATAGACTATTAAAATGCGCATTTAAGTAAATAGTTCGTTAAGGTAATTAGACAGCAATTATTTATCAGACATTTTAAAAATGACATGTTACGTAACGCAATGTTAACAGTTTCATGATGATTAAAACTCTATTGGGGAGGGAAAATGCTTGCTGAACACCACTGGTCATTTATCTGACAGACTGGGGATAAAACACAGATTTTAACGTCCACTTTATGCCATTGCGCATACTTGCTTTCGTCTTATCAGTTGGAACAGGTTCTAACAACTTACTTGCAGAATTATAGTATACTAAATATATTTGTGGTAAGAGGTGTCCTTATGTTTCAGTAAAGATTTACTTTTCTAGTTGGGTTAAATTAGCAGGCTACAACTTGAAACGATATATAAAAAACAGGAAAAAAATTTACTTGGAATCCCCACTCAGTATGTTAGTATTATTAATTTATAGAAAAATTTGTGGTATTTTTTTAGGTTGTTGGAGCAATTTCAACGTATTTGGTGTTGGTTGTACAATTTCAAATTCAAGACTACAAGAGGATATCATCTTTACAACCGGCTAATATTTAAGTTAATTAATTAGAAGTGATAAATAATATTCGCATCCTGTTGCACAGCGGACTTAAAATGGTTTTATCAACTATATTCTGTGTACACGACTTTTGTTTATGAGACTAAGGATTTTTATTTACAATACTGGCTATTATTTGCAATGGTCTTGTGGCTATGCTGGTAATGTAAGCAGTATACTTGACTAAATAAATTTAATTTAAAAGAAGCGATATCATTTCGAATACATCGTTGTAAGCTCTACCTGCACTCTGTGGTTCCGCATCATTTCTTTTGTCAGTTGGAATCAGAAAAACAATTTCCAAAAATACCAGTGGTAGAAGCTGAATTTTGAAGAGAACAATGTAGAAAGATATTCATAATTGTGATTAAATTATAACTGGCTTCATCTAATGTTATGTTTTTCGTAGATTATTTCTTTAATTTTAAACCATAGTTATGGGTATATCGATTCTTCATCAATGTAATTTTGGATATGAAGATTTTCCTTGAAACGTTTACAAATTTAGATCTTAATGTGTTAGGTATACATTTAATTTGGGAATAAACTGTATATATTTTGGTGATTCAAATAAAGAAATGTAAACTGTTCCTTTAAAGTGTAACAATATCTGAATAAAATCAACATTTGCCATGCGTGCTTAACTAATTGAGAATTCTAGGGTCGCATTCTTGGCCTCAAGAGGGTGAAAATACGGAGGAGACGTTTATAAGTACTGGGGCCCAGGTGTGAGGTCAGAGATGGTTCTGACATCTTGTTGGGGTTGCATGTGTTATGCATCCAGCTAGCTAATTATTATAGTGCACTAGTGATTGAATATCCTGGTATGTAGCTAAAATTAGATAAAATGTGATTGCTGATCAGTATTGCTCGTTATATGAATCTGGTTGTGATTGAGAGCTGTCGGTGTTTGCCCAGGCGACATTGAAAGCTTGTACAAGTGTGGTTAGTCACGGTGTTTTAAGGAATTACCAGGGGCAGTAGACTCCAGAATCATGTGTTACATGTTTCGTGTTAGGCAGTTCGCACGGTTGTCACAGAGACATAGGTGGATGGTATTCCTTCCCCTATTGGCCCCTTAGGGTGCACAGAATTGTACATTGGGGCAGTAGACTCCAGAATCCTGTGACATATACGTTCTAAGCAATTCAACGTGTGTCACAGAGTCATAGGTGGAGGGTACTCCTCCCCTATTGACTCTTTCGAGAGTGCGCCAGTGCTACTGGTTTTCAGGTGTTCAAATGGTATTGAAACAGAAGTAATTATCTAATAGTCAATGATGTGGAAGTTAACAATCACCTGAGCGGGCCAATCAAAGGGTTAATTATTCCATCCAAGTGTTATCAGGAAACTGCCCGTTCAACGGAGTGTAAGGGGTGGCCCCCCCCCGGTGAGTTACACTACAGTACTTAATAACAGCAACAGATTGGCGAGTCCTTTTCTTTTTCATGTTTCCATATGTGATGTCGATTATTTTTCACCCTCGTCTGTTAATGGTCCATGCACGGCTCAATTCGAACACTCTAACCGTACGATAAGTATACAAGAAATATGTGAAGCTTGGTTTCTTTGAAACAATCTTATTTGCAAGTTGAATAAAAACGTTCAACAAACACGCTCCTAACAAATGTTAATTCATTTTTCCGGTAACTTTAGTTTTATTCGACAGCATTATTTATTCCGGAATTTGTTAATTCATACTTTTTCTCAGATTTTTACTGACATTATGCAGTATGTATGTTTAATCAGCTATTTTTATTTCCTTCTCATATGATAAAATTATGCAAATGGAGTTCGTTAACAGCTTCTTCGCTCCACTGCTGGACACTGGCACTCTTCTCTGCCACGTGTTTCTCTTTAGTGCTCAGATACACAAACGAGGAACCTACAGTTTGCAGTCGTATCCGAGCGACAGAAATTCTAGAGAAAGTGTTTGGCATTAAGGCCCCGAGGTTGCCAAGAGAGTTGAGAAATTATGTATGGTGGGTTGCAGGACAAGATTTTTATACGCTGCGTGGTAATACTGGGAAATCGAACGCAAGCCATAATAGATGGTTTGCTCAGAAGGCGAGAGTTCTGCCAATTGAGCGAATCCGGTATTTATAGGTTTCTCTTAGCCATAGTTGACTGCCGGAGGAGTCTTGGTTCGTGTGCTGGGTTTCTATTGGCTGATGCCTGTGTTTGTTGTTTGCGATGGTGTTTATTCTTCTACTAAAATTGTATGTTGTTTATGCGCCCTTTTTTACGGGATACTTAGCGTAACAACGTCACCTTCTCAGTAAAAAAAAGTGGCTCTGTAGTAGGGCGTTTCAATCGGGAGATCTAGTGTTTAAACCCCGGTGCCGTCTTGAATCTGGTGTTTCGTGGTGTCCCTGGGTCATATAGGTAAATACTGGGACAGTATCATTCAGGAAATCCTATTATTCAATTTTCCTGGTTTTTCCCATTCTTGCATTCCCGGTATTACCTGAAGGGGGGGTGGGGGTTCTGCTGCGGAACTTGACCTCTACAACGTTCCGCCTCCGTGTGGGGAACGAACTTACGATGACTTTCCTTTCCTCTTCTCGGGTGAAGTTCTGTTGATGTTTTTCCATTTCTATAGCTTTCCTTACGAGGCGTTGGTCCCAGTGTTGTACCTGTGCGGTAACTCTTGTGTCTTCGTAATTTATCTTATGGCGTGCGCTTGCAACTTGTTCAGCGAAAACTAATTGTGTAATTCGACGGTTTCTGCAGTCGCTGATATGTTCTTGTTTCTGTAGTTCTCCTGTGCGGCCGCTTTGTACAATGTAGAATTTTCCACCAGGACTGAAAATTTTCTATACCTTTCGTCATTGCTGCTGAGGTGTTGGGTCCTTAGGTGGTTCTTTTGACTTGCCGATTGCTCTACGAATGTCGTTGAATTTGTAAAAATTTTTTGAGGAGAAGAAGAACTTCAGGTAGATTTCTTCTCTAGGTAGACTCTCGGTATCGGATATACGGATAGTGCGTTTGGTCAGAGTATATAAAATTGCTGTCATTTGTAAAGGGTGATGATGCGAGCAGGCGTTAAGGTATCGATCCGTGTCTGTTGATTTTCTATACACACTGTGTATCGTCGTGTAATCGGGTTTTCTCTTTACCGAAGCATCCAGGAAGGAAATGGTTTTCTTCGACTACTTTTTGACTTCTTGTTACGGGCCAAACGAGCTTTTCGTCGACCTGCAACCGGATAGGTGGAAAAAGGCCTGCAGCTTAGCTCAGAGGAGTAGGGGGAGTTCACGGAAATCGCTTACGGGAGGAAATCTTTCTAGTTGTGTACAGAGTAGGTAAAAATTAACGGGCGCCACCTTCCAAATACAGCTGATTGTAGGTTCTCTTGGAAGGCCGAGGAGTCAGCAGCTTATGGGAGTCGAACTCACCTTTATTGTGCCTCCCTTCTGTATAGGAAGCTTGCAAAATTCATGCACACACAAATGCAAACTATACAATAATAAAAGATGTAATAAATTTTAAAACACATATAATTAAATTATTGGAAATGCCAAAAGAATGACAGCAAATGGTGATTTTATAGTTCCATATTACAAACTTTTAATTTGAACGTTCAAGGAGATGACTCGACGTCGCTGGCGGACGTTATTTACCTTCTTCAAACAACTACGTGGCCAGTGGCGTCGGAGTTTACAAGAATCATACAATATAACAAAAATTACTTTTTACAATTAGTAATACGACAAAGGACAATCGGCGACTGAAGGTCGCTTCTTGTTACATAAAAAAAGGGGTTCAGTCACTTGGAATTTTGTAAGTTTACCCGTAAAATGGTTTTTTTTTCATTTTTCACCACACAAAAAAACTAGGTCCTTTACCTTGAATTCCGGTGAAGGCAGGCACAATTCTGGGGATTGTTTTCCAGATGCAGGTACAGTCTGGGGTACTTTCAGGTCCGGGAAAAAAACTTTGGGACGAAACATCCGTTGGATGGGAATTAGTTTACTTCCATTTCCATGGGTTCAAACGAGTGGATCAACGAAGCACAACTTTCACGGGTTCAATTCGCTTGTATGCAAATGAATCGAAAGAACAATTACATTTAATTGTTCTGTATCCAGGCTAACACTGCTAATATTTATTCAGATCGTCGAGATTCTCTTTTTGCCTAACGCAAAACTATGATACGGTAAAACTCGATATAGCAGAGGAGCCGCGAAGAGACCCGTTATCAAGAAAAAAAGGACGTCGTTTCGTTTAAAGAGTCTAGCGCCTACTGCAGTACTTAATTTCTAAACGGCCCCCGTAGTTGGAATTTGGTTAGACCGGAGTCGGGGAAGATGGAAGGCTGACTGAAGAGCTAAACGCTACGTGAACATGCGTTGGTCGAAAATATTACGCCACCTTGAGAAATATGATGAAATTGTTCTGGAAATATCTGAAACGTAAATTCGCAGAAAGCGTCCAGGGTCAGGTGCAGACAAAACATAAATCGGCAATTCTAGCGTACAAAGGGAAACTTCAAGGCTTTGCGAAACTGGCCCCTCATAACTCAATCTTAAAAAAATATATAACGAAAACTGTAATCAACACAAGAAGATGGCAATTAAAATAGAAATTTAATCCCTATGAAGCGGCAATTAAAGTATGACTCTAATCCAGACAGAGTGGCATAATATCAAATGAACATAACATTCTTCTTCTTGTTCCTTGCCCAGAAAAACCTATAATCGACGCGGTCTAAGCCCGAAGAGATGACTTCATTAGGCACAAGCCGTGGAAGCCTAAAACTTTAATTTTATTATGTTAAATCTACGGAATGCCTTTGGTTTTACATAGGTACACAGGAACGCACAACGACATTGCACTAACAATCTCCTGTAAAAACTGTGCGAACTAGAATCTTAAAATTTTGTACGAGGTTATATGAATTATAGCATTTTTGGATAAAATTATTAAAAAATGTTTAATGTGTTGTTTTAATGACGGCCACCATTTTGTTTTGTAATTGAAATATTTTGAAATAATATGCTTTACGTTAATCAATTTGTACACTTGAATAGAAAAGAACAAGTTTTCCTTTGTCACTCAACTGGACGTATATTATTATTAAAACAAAAATAGTAGCTGTCATTGAATAATCATACATTTAAATTATTTTCAATCTGTTAAAAAATAATTTCGTATTACTTTTCGATTCTTAGATATCTTTTTTTATTAGGAATAGGAAATAATTTCCTCAAATGTTCACCATTACCTACGAAGGAAATATCAAAAATACGAAATATTCAAATTTTAATTATTTGAAAATGTTATGACAACCAGTTTCTGCTTCAAGGATTTTTAGTTATTCGATTGTTTTTGATTTGATGTAACGGCATGGTTGTCTAGGGAACTTCTTGAATTTAATTCATAAATATGTATTCTCTATTGTTCGCGTTTACGCATATGAAATAATTACCTTGAAGTTTCACCAATTCAAATGATCTAACAAAACTGAATATTATTCGATTACTTTTGATACATTTACTTTGTTCATGACAATAGTGCTCCGCATATTAGTTGAAAATTAGGACTCGTAAAAGACAATTTTATTGTAGATGTTTAGAATAGCACTTAAGTTACGTAGAAAGTACCCTTGGGGTGCAATTAAGCCAAAGTGCGCTTTTGTCCACCCTCTGCAGTTCTCACACATCTGGTTGCAATAATGTTGACCGGATCTGGGACAGGGTTGACAAGGGCTCCGACATTGTCGTCGATATAATTTTCACTTGACAGTTGCCTTCAAGATTCTGACCAGTTCGATGCACCATTCGCTCGGCTGGCACAATTTTGTTATTAACTCATAATATCATACAAATATATAACAAAATACCTGTCGTATTTCTCCGCCATTAGGAAGATACATGGTTTATTTTTCACATTAGTAGTAGTCTGTAAATAAAGTTCGTTAACAATTAATAGTGCATTTATTTCTACGACTGCTATTATTCATGCTGGCACATCAGTGCAAACCGCGCTTTTACTAATAAAGCGCAACTCAAAACATACTTTTTAAATTTAAGGGAATTAATCTTTAGTTTCACATATATCTCCCGCAGAAACCATTCGTCGAGTTCTAATTTTCCTACATAACTTCATACGGGTTTTAGGAAAAAAAATGGTGCAGTACGTTTGTATGACCCTATACAAAAAGATTATCTTTGCATTCCTAGATTTATTTGAGATTCTTTCAGTGAAGGTTGAATACTTTCCTTGAAATTTCACCAATTCTAACGATCTAACAAAACTGACTAATTTCCAACTATTGATTTTTAATTTATCGGAATGTCTTTAGTTTTACATATACAGGGTGTATCAGAAATAGGTACAGATATTTAAATCAATAATAGATTGGTTCAAGTAGAATTCAATGGTATTATTCATTTTTCAAAAATCATTAAGTTTATTTTTTTGAATTAGAAATTAAAATAAATTTTGTTTGAGAACTGCTGATGATACATAGAAAATGCATTTAAGCTGTAGAAGGTTATTACTTAATTGTAAAGTAAATCCAAAGTGGCAAACACGTAAAAACTTGTCTGGCCTGTCATAACAACAATGGACTGAATAGAAATTACTGACCTACCTAATAGTATTGGTTTGTGGCTGGTGATAAGAAATTTTTTGCTCTTGCTTACTTACTTACTTACCTACTCTCATTTACATAACATGTCTTTGAACTCAATTTTTGTTATTATACTGCGGTATTCAAACAATTTTGGGTCAATTTTCAATTATTATTTTCTCATATCCTAATATTTAATATTTAATATTTGTACCTATTTCTGATACACCCTGTATGGTGCATAAATGTATTACACTAAGGCTCTCCGGCAAATACCATTCGAGCTAATTGTAACCATCCGACAAACCTTCGCACAATTTCCACGTTTTCGTTTGTATAACCCTGTACAATAAGATTATTGTTTATTCCTAGATACCATGCGTTTCTTTCAGCGAAGGTTAAGTAATTACCTTGAAATGTTAACAACACAGATAGTATTACAAGAACACTAAACAATCAACGTTTGAATTTTTCATAATTAAGACAAGTAGTTTTAAGTTTAAGGATTTTTAATGAACAGATTACTTTCGATTTTATCAAAGGAGATTGTTTGGACGGGGATCTTGTTACGGGCCAAACGGACTTTTTCGTCGACCCGCAACAGGATATTATTATTATTATAATCAAATTCCCTTCTACCTATTCGGTGTTGGGACACCCGCAACAGGATAGGTGGAAAAAGGCCTACAGCTTAGCTCAGAGGAGTAGGGGGTGTTCACGGAAATCGCTTACGGGAGGAAATCTTCCAGGTTGTGTACAAAGTGGGTCAAAATTAGTGGGCGCCACCTTCCAAATACTGCTGATTGTAGGTCTTCGTGGAAGGCCGAGAGGTCAGCAGCTTACGGGAATCGGACTCACCTTTATTGTGCCTCCCTCCTGTTTATAAAGCTTGCAAAATTCATGCACTCACAAATACAACATGCACAGTAATAAAAGAGGCAGTAAATTTTAACACACATATAATTAGATTATTGGAAATGACAAAAGTACAAAAGAATGACAGCAAATGATGATCTCATAATTTAATAATACAAACTGTTGATTTGAACGTTCAGAAAAAAAAACTCGCCGCCGCTGACGTACGTCATTTACATTTTCCAAACACCTACGTGGCCAGTGACGCCGGAGCTTACAGGAATGACACAGTATATATAAAAAAAAAACTCTACACTTTGTAGTACACAATAAAACGATAGTCGGCGACTGAAGGTCGCTTCTTGTTACATAAAAAAGGTTAAATCCCTTGAAATTTTGCAAGCTGACGCGAAAAAGGGTTCTTTCTTCACAGCACAAAAAACTTAGTTCTTTACCTTGAATTTCGATGAAGGCAGGCACAATTTCGTTCACAAGATGCGGGAAAATCCGCAGACACGCCCCTGAAGACTGGATGGAATGGAGTCAATATCAAGGGCCCAAAACTTCGATGCGTTCGTCGCACTGACGGTACTACCAGAGGGACAGGAACTGGGCTCGATATTAATCCGCCAAAGGCGATCGGCAAATTCGCAATGAATTGCCTTTAAAGGTATAAAATCCAGTGTGTTTCTAAATCCGACACTTGTCCATAGTTCTTTTTTCACCCCACGGTAAAACAGCGAAATGAAAATCACACATGATGGACACCCATCGAAAAACCCAAGCCGCATCTGCAGCACTCGACTTATTTACGCCCCCCCCCC
>JABXWE010060293.1:0-12650 GCA_014611495.1 Limonius californicus
AGATAGCAATGTAGCCTTGCATATAGCTAACTAAAAGTATAGACAAACACAGGCAAAATAAAGTGTTCATTTTAAATTTCTGTTAAATAGTTAAATAAATAACCTAATCAAATTTGAAATGTATACTTTCAATTAATGTATGACAGTTAAAAATATTTATAAGGCTTACATCTTTATAATTACAGATTAATCTAAAACAAGACTATAAAATTCCAAGGGTGACTTTGACTTGGGTTTTTTTACTCCCACGGTATAAGTACTGCTATACGAAGCTCTTTGCGTGGTATATCATTTAGAAATTGTCAGGGCTGTACTATAAATTTGAATATTCCGTAGTAAATTATGAATTTTGTATTTCATTGTGTAACAACTTTGTAAATACTAATAAATAGATCATTAGTTGAATGTCAAAAAGTGTCATTTATGACATGACTGTAGAAAAAATCGTTTTTCTATCTATGTTATTAATAATACATGTTGTAACTTTATTTGAAAATCATGGCTACTAGATTAGATAGAAATAAATATTTTCATAATTCAACGGTTTATAATGTAAAAGTAAAAATATCTCTGAAATTATCGATTTTGGCTACAGATCAATATTTATAAAAATTGTGGATAATTAACGGTGCAATTCAAAAATATAATAACATACAGAGTGTTCAATTTAAAAAATTGAGAAATTGCTCTTTAAAAATAAATTTCATTTGCGCTGGTGTATAATAATAGTAATTTTTGGTGGTTGTGTCGTTTTAGTACATCACTTGGCTACGTAACTGCAAAATATGTATTTTTAATTAATTCCAATACTCCCGCACCGAATTAATTTGTTAAATTTTGCGCTAACCTAAATCAAAAAGCAGAAGATCATTAAATAATTTTACCTTAATTCAAAACTGTAACAATATACAGGGTGTTTATTTAAAAATATTACCAAGAATCATTTTAATAATGCTTATATTGGACTTTGACGCATTAATAAGCAACCCTTCGTTACGTGGAAATTTAAAAATAACGAAACATTTAATTAAAAATTAGATACATAAAGCGCTTCCTTGTATTTTCGTACTCTCAAGTTAAGCAATTTGACTTTGAAATAAAAATATGGTATTCGAAGTGATAAAACCGTAATTGCCGAAGTTCAACAGTAAATCACCTTTCAGCCTTAAACACTGCAGGGATGACTAGACTTCCGGAAAACAGCAATTACAAAAATCTGCTTTTCCTGCTAAATCGTTTTAGAAGTTTATTCGAGCGCTTAGGGAAAATTATTAGCAGCCACTTTGGGAATAAGAATTGCCCCTCTTTTTATTTTGAAGCCCCATTGAAGCAGAAATAATCTATTAAACAATTCACTGTACTAAGTGCCAATTTATTTAATTTAAAAGCGGATTCGATCTACGCAACTTTTCTTCCTATTAATTTCCAGACCAAATAAGCTTCCAATGCATCAAAAGCCGGGAAAATTATATCTTTGATCTGAAAATTACAAGCGACCTAAGCGCAGGGATTAAATATGAAAGCTGCAAGGACATATTTACGATTTAAGTCTCTCCATTCCCCCGGTGGAAATTTCGGTGGAAACCCGAGAGAATTGCTTAAACTACTAGTTAGCTTCCGTGTTTGTTCTGTAAGGAATTATTAAAATGGTAAATCGATATACATAGCTAGCGAGCTTGTTTACTCTATTTGTTATTTAGCGAGTTCTCAGTGCCTCACTAAATCTGTTCAGAATAACTTCATAATACCCATATAATCTACATCTGAATCTAATTTTCACGTAATATGGTATTGCCTTGTTATGGAGAACTATTTTCGAAGACCGTCTCGCGTCATCGTGTGAAAACAACTCTTGTTGGTTAAAAATTGTAAACTCCTTCCAATAAAGGACAAGAATCTGTAAAGAAAGCCGCGGAGACTCTGCAAGGATGAAGTTTTTGTTGTGGCTTTATTGTGACAACGTTACATGAGGGTTGTTTCCCGAAAAATAAACCAAACTGAAGGAAAACTGAAACCCTCCACCGCCATTACTATTTCAAGCCATTCCCTCCGGACGGGTTTTGTGCTTTAAATATTTTATTTTATATCTCTTTGTCTTCGCACTGCGCCAAATAAAATATGTATAGCGAAAATTATTCTTCGTGTAGCTCTACTGAATGTAGGGGCTGCCCCAGGCCATCGGCAGCAGCCGTATGATTTGGTTATGATGCATAAAGCAAAAAATGTATAATCAAATTAAACGGACACAAAAATTGTTAACAGGAAGCTAAAAATGTATCTTTATTGAATTTCGAATAATGATTTTAATTTAAACGTGCGAGAGCCTATACAAAGTATTTATTTAGTGGAGTAGCATTTTATATTTCAGTTGTTGTGAAATATATCAAAAAATCATATAAGCATTTGATTAATGCAGAAACAATAAGGTTTGCGCCCCCATTTTAGTTCAACAATGAGGAATTTTGAAACATAGTAATCTACACGGTGTCACACAAAAAACAAGCGGGTTTGCCTTGGTTAGACTGAACCAGGGGTGGAAGTAAGCCGCAACTTTCCGGAACACCGTTCCGGTAAAGATTTGAAAACACAACTCAGTTCCCGTTTAAAATCACCAGGCAACAAGGAAAAATAATAGTTTATTTTTCGTAAATAATCTATATCAAACAAAACACAAAACACAAAATGATTTCTCACTGAAATCTGTGCTTCTTATATACCCCTCCGATGATGGATAGCGGGTGGTGGGAGGTAGAAGCACGGTCAATATTCGTCCGTTGCACATGATACCAACGCTGTGCTACGTTTTTTAAGTGCTCAACTAGTTGCGTTCCGGCAAGACATTTTTCTACTTTCATCCCTGGACTTAACGCATTGTATATTTAAAAATATCTTTAAATTATGTCGATCTAAATTCTACAACTTTCGTTGATCGCATTTTTCGATATTTCTACAAATAAATAAGATAAGAGAATCCAATTTTAAATAGACACCGTGTATATAAGTTAATTTGTTTGATATAAATCCTTTGCAAACATATTCTTGCACTATTAAACTCATACAAAAACAGAATTTAAAATGTATATATTCTTTAAAATTTTCAAACTTCTATTAATTTCAACCATGTGAGCGCCTATACAGGGTGTTTGTTTAATGCGGGATTCATTTATATCGTATTTGTTTACATTTATGTAAACAATCAAATAACCGAAAACCATGGAGTTTAGAACTTACGCCATTTTTAAACCTCTGCCAATGAGGCAATTATGATAACCTACAGAGTGTTGGGTTTGCCTTGGTTGGCCAAAATACCGTCTTTATCTAAACATAGGTTTAAAATATGTAGATGAAAATTTTCTACAAATTTCTTCAATAGCATTTACCAGTACTGCGAAGAATAAGTGATGTATAAAAGAATCTTCTACTAAATAAACATCGTGTATATAAGTTACTACCTTCAACTTACATTTTAAATACTCGTACTTTAATACGGTCCTGCCGTACTCAAAAAGTTGTAATAAAACTAAGGCAATGCAAAAACTGCTAAGGCAACCTTAAAAGGATATCTCTGCATAATTTTGAATATTAATCTTTTTACAAACAATTCAATAATGCAGAAACCGTAAGGTTTACTATTCTATAAGCTGATGTTGTTTTAATTATCAACAAATGAGGGATTGAAAGACGTAATAATACAAGGTTATACTGAAAGATAAATAAGTTTAGTTTGTCTTGGCTAGAGCAAACTCCTAGTATTTCTGAAAATAATTGTTAATTTCGAATATCAAAATTCTCTACAATATTCCTTAACTGCATGTTTCTATATTTCGAATAATAAACGAAATATAAGATAGTCCCGTCTTGAATAGACACCATGTATATAAATTAATCGGTTTAATGCAAATCCCTTCGAAAAATTTTAGTTTAATATTTAAATTTTCTAATTGTATTGTACATTACTATAGCTACGAAAACGAAATTGTGCGCAAATTTGAATATCAGAATCGCAATGCCATTGGCGTCAAGGCGAAATTTATAAATTTCAAAATTTCGAAACTGTCAAAAAGTTAAAGTTATAGTTAAAATACTAATCATTTTTGTTGCATTGTAGCCTGTGAATGTTGTTTTCTTTTTAAACATATGCGAGTTTACAAACGCCGAAAAAACTGATGCATCACTGTTATGGCGTTGCGGAAGAAATTCACTGGAAACAAGACGAATGTACCATGAAACGTTTCCAGATAACCGATTACCATGCTAAGACGTTTATGCGAATGCATATTACACTGAAGGAGTCTGATTCACTTTTGAGAGACACTAACCTTCCCAGTAGACCAAGCACGGCTACAATACCACAACTAGAAAAAGAAGTACCTACTTCGTCAAATTGAAGAAAATTTTTCCACAAGTATAAGAAAACTTGCAGCACAGTTACATGTAAACTACAAAACCATACGGAAAATTTTGTAGTTTTACCAGCTCTACCCTTACTACCATATTCAGCGTGTGCAGCCTTATTGCTCTAAGATTTCTATTAATGGTTCAGTTTCTGTCAGTGGTTAGCAGTCGCTCAAAACCCAAACAAACTGGATGAAATACTATGCACAGACGAAGATAATTTTTCGAGGGATGCGATTATGAACTCATATCTTATATCACCCGTGGGCTGAAAAAATCTGCATTCCGTAATGGAAAGCCGATTTCAGCATCAGTTTTCTATCAATGTATGGGCTGGTATTATTGGAGATTAAATCATTGGGCCATATTTCTTATTTGAACGCCGAACTGGTGATTCTTAACGAAGAGCTACCTGTGTTATTGGAAGATATTCCACTATAGCTAAGGAGTAGTATATGGTTTATGCACAATGGTGCTCCAGCACATTTTATTATTGCCGCAAGGGAATATTTGAATACAAACTGTGCTCATCCCTAGATGGTCGTGTTGGACAAGCTAGAAGACATCGAAGGAACCTAGAACCCTATAGATTTTTTTATCTTTGGGGGCATAATAACATCCTTAGTTTACAAAACTCCAACTGTGGACTTAAATGATTTGTTAAACAGAAGTGTCAACTCTTTTAATTCTATCAGGAATACACTCAAAAATTTCGAACGTGTACGGCAATCAACGGCGATGACAGCCGACGTACTAGTACAAGCAGGACACTTAATAACCTAAATAATTTATCTATTAACCAGTACATAGTATGTATTGCACTTTTGATATAATTAAAAGATGATAAGGTTTTTTGGAAATATTTCGAAAATTAACATTTTGGGGAGAATTTTTAAACTTAATTTATGTCTTAAATTCAGGTAAAAATTCACCCCCTGTCGTTTGCGATGGTGCTTAGGAAACACCCTGTATTCAAGAATAATTAAAGAATATAAATTACTACCTTCAACGTACAGTATGTTGAAAAATTATACTTTAATACGGTTCTCCTGACGTAGCCTTCCTCTCATCTGTAACCTCAAAGTTATAATAAAATAAAGGCAAAAAATTTAGAAACGATTTATAAAAACACTCGATCCCTTTCAACTTATATCATTTTAATTATCAACCAGTGTTATTTAAAAATATAACATGCTTGTTGAATTGAAAGAAAAACTATTTTAGTTTGCCTTGGCTAGAGCAAACACCATGTATATCAGAAAATTATTCTAAATTTTATAGAACAAAATTCCCTGCAAGTTATCTTAATATTAGTTTACTATATTTGAAGAACAAACAGGACATAAAGAATTCAACGCTAAATATATAAATCAATTCTTTTACAGTAAATCCCTTCGAAAAACATTGTTCTAATACTTGATTTTTTTTCAGTTGATAGTCCTTCAGAATTCGATGCTGTAAGAGCCTACCTCAAAGAACTGGATATAGCAAACAACGTGTGGATTGGTTTATCAAAAACCAGCGAAAAGCCGCACTTCACATGGACGTAAGTACTTTTTTATTTTCTCCCAATAAAAAAATACTCGGAGTGACTTATAGACCTACGGGGAAACCTAAAGTCCGAGGAGTTATTGCACCGACGACCTTATCTTAGTCCTAAGCATCCACGTGAAGTTCGAGGGATTAGAAGAAATTTCTTATTTAAATTGGAACTTGAAGAGTAGCTTAATTAATTTCTTAATTGCGTTCTTTCTTTGCGAGTTTACGCTCTAGGAATTCTTGAATTCCTCCAACATTCACGCTCTCAGCAAAATTTATTTGCCTTACTTCGTTGTATTTCAAGCAAAATAAATCAAGGATGCGTCTACCCCTTGTAACTCTTTTTCCGTTTTTATTGCACATTCCCCAAAGCGAAGCAAATGGTCGGTTGTCTTTTAAGTACTGCTTGTTTAGTCAATTACAGAAAGGAGTAATAAAAATGTTAAAGCGGTACTAAAAAACGTCCCAGTTCGATTCCCAATTCATGTCATTGTAACATAGTTACATCCTACCGAAAAACCCGTAATACAGAACTAACGGAAGTTTAACTTTTTTGTCACAAAGAGGATGTAAGTTCACATCTGTTTCTAGGGACTTCCGACCTCTAAGTAATGATGGGCACTGGCAGGAAGCCATTCCCGTAGGAAGCAGCCCTCTTTGTGCCGCTACAGATCCAGCTGCTGATTTCCGGTGGCATGCGCTTCAATGTGGAGGTCCCGAAGTAGCGTCTTTCATTTGTGAATTACCAGGTACGGAAAAACAATACAGAATTTTCTTTTTAACAAGCGTCACATTTACATACGGGTAAAATCAATAAAATCGCGATAAATTATTCAAACGGTACAAGCGTACATAGCGGTTCACTATTTTAACAACTTTGAAACTATCCGACGAACTCTACGCCGAGTAGAAAGAAAGATAGCGACTTACACATGCAGACAGAAAGAGATAAATTATTGCAGGAATGATAAAGAATTGTTAAAGTAACGAAGGCGGTATTGTCTCGAAAGGGGAAGCTAATGTGAATACTTTTAGCAAAAGGCAAAATTAAAGACAAACAGAAATGCATTCAAACTGAAAAGGTAAGCGCAGTAACAAGGGGAAATGAGGAAGAATAGGAAACGCAGTACGAAGGTAGAGTAGCGCAAAAAGTATTAAGGGGTTAAAAGAAAAAGTTGGATAGAGTAGTATTGATTGGAATAAGTTAGCGAGACATGAAGGTAGAATGGGAGAGGAAGAAATGATTAGTGGAACAAGAAGTAGATGAGGTAAATATCATAAATGAGAGAACCACAAAGTGAAAATAAGAAGGTCGGGAAGTGGAGTGGAGTGAGAAGAAATCGAGCAAAGTAGAGAGGCATAAATAAGCGGAAAAGGAAGGTGAAAATAAAGAAAAAGATATGGGTATGTGAAAAAATGGAACGGTAGGTGCGGTAGGGAAGTATAACAAGAAATGGAGCAGGGTAGGTGGAAATAGGTGGGCGCGCCAAGAAGTATATTGTGGTAGATAGGAATACATAAAGACATACAAAGTTGAAAATGAAGTAGCATAGAAGAGGCTGTACAACATAAAAAAGTAGGTTAGATGTAAATAATTGTGCGGAATGAAAAGGTGGAAGAGAACAGAAAGAGATTGTGCGATGAAACCAAAGACCCATATACAAGGTAATTGGACAGAACAAGGATATAAAAATGAGGAGGACAACAACAATAGTACGGCAAAGTAAATCGGAATAAATGGGGGAGCAAGAAAGTGGAAATAAAGAAAAAAGGAAAGTGAAAGTGAAGCAAGAAGTATATTGTAGTAGATAGAAATAAATAAAGGGTAAGGGGGTAAAACAATATTAGGACAGGTAGAAATTAATCCTGTTTTCAAAGTTGGTGTAAATGACACGTATAAATATAAAGAGAATGACATGGTGAGGTAGAACAAAAATTGCATTGTAATCATCACCATCATCATCATCATTGACAGCCTTTTCGTTCCACTGCTGGACATCGGCCTCTTCTCCGCCACGTGTCTCTCCTCAGCGCTAAGGTAGAAACACGTCCATTCTGGCTTGGGTTCGAAACCTAAGCATTACTACGCAGATTTATAGAAATCTTATCTGCAACCCACCACACACAATTTCCCAATCCGGCTTGCAACCGTGGGATCTTCATGCTAAAAACCTTCTCTAGAATTTCTGTCGTTCGGATTCGACTACAATATTGTAATAGAAGGCGATAAAAAATGGAGAAATAGAAAGATGGAACTAAGCAGACAAGGATGCACTGTCCCATCTCGGTCTATTCATTTCAACAAGCTACAAAGTAGAGTAGATAGGAATATACGGGCGAAACAAGAAAGCGGAAAAGAAAAGAATGAGATGGAGAAGTGGAACGAGAGATAGAACAAGGTAAATAGGAATAAATAGACGGAACAGCAACGCAGAGATGAAAAACATGAAGATGATGTGAAACAAAAGGTACATTATAATGAATATATAAATATAGAACAAAAATGTGTAAAAAAACTAAGAGTAGACTAGATAGGATTAAACGAATGAATCAAGAATGTGGACATAACACAAAAGTGATGATGAGGTGGAACAAGAAGTAGAGTAGGCTAGATAGGAATAAATGAAGGGAACAAGAGCACAGAAATGAAAAGGCAAAAATGAGGAAGTGGTACAAACATTACATTATGATAGATAGCCAACAACAAGGTGAAAATTGAAAGAGGAAATAAGAAAGGGTAGATAAAAATAAACAAACGGAATAAAAAGGTGAACATGACAAGAAAGAGATAAGCGATAGAACAAGCAATAATGTTATATCTGGATAATTTTTGTAATATTTTGTTAACCTGAAATGCTACAAGCAAGTAAGCCTATAACTACCTAATGCTGCGCGCATCGATATTCTGATACAAGATGATGACGTATCCAGAAGCGTAGGTATATCTAGAACTTCAGTGCGGCGAACATCTTATTGCTTCTTAAAGGCTGGAAGTGATGCTCCTATACAATCAAACAAACATTAGGTACGCAATTAGTAAAGACACACAGGTTACGATGACTAGAGCAGATAGAGACTTGACAATGGAAGCGCATCAAAGCGTATGATGAAGGAAAATGGTATAAATCAAAAGGGTGGGGTGCCCTAGGAAGAAATGGATAGAGGTAGTCATGGAAAATCTAAAAGAAAAAGACATAAAAAGCTAGGGTGATAAAGACAGGACGATCTGGAGGAGGCTCGTAAAGCAATAAGTATAAAAGCCTGTGAACGCTTCATTATATATAGAGTTTGGTCAATTCTTACGTCGGCACGGTCTTGGCCGAAGACGCACAGATGACGGTTTTCTTACAATGCAAGTGTTACGAAATCGCTATTCAACTACTGTTGCTGCAAGAAATCGTCTCTAGCAAGTGAAAAACGTCGTAATGAAGCGGAATTGAAAGCCAGCATCTGCCACTGGCCCCGACCTTAAACCCAAGTATCGTAGAAGTAGACTAAACTTTGCTCGCCTCCATTCTTATTGGGCTGTAGAAGAATGGTAACGAATTCTCTTCACTGATGAATCGAGATTCTGTTTAAGGCCTGGTGCTGGTCGAACAAGGGTCTGGAGGTGCCCTAATGTAAGATATTGTGAAGCCACCATGTCCCAGAGAAGAAGCTTTGGGGGGGAGGAGTTATAAATTGCATCGTTATTTCCTTTGATTCTCGTTGCTCGTACCGAGCTTTATTTTCATTGATGGCTCTTTAACTGCTGGTAGATATACTGGGGAAGTGTTAGTACATGCTGTAGTTCCTCTGCACCAGTTATTTGTGATAATATGCTGCTAGACAATTCAAAATACTAATTATCTTGAAGAAGTAGGCATTAATACACTAGGACTGGTCAGTTTGCATTCGAGATTTGAATATCATTGAACATGTCTGAGATGAATTTCTGTGCAGGGTTAGAGATTGAATGTTCGGTTGGAGATGCTTCTGAAATTGAACGACGCACTGCAGGAAGAATATGAAAACATTCCGCAAGACTATATACGAAATTTGTTTCGATCCTTTCCTAAGCGTATGTAAGTGTTAATTAACGTTAGGGAAGGAAATACCCAATATAGAAACCGTATGTTAAAGTATACCACGCCTTTTTTAACATGTTCAATACAGTTCGGAAAATAGTTTGCGCTTTCATTCGATGTAACGCAATTTGCAACCCAAAAAATCTTGTAAAACCTAAAAATGATACAAAATTAGTCATGAGTGTTTACTTTTCCCACTATGAGAACCAGTATAAAAGGGTAATTTTGAGTTTCAAAATATGTGGAGTTGTAAGAACAAGTAACTATGATCCATTTAAATACTACAAAAATTTCATACTAATTATCAGTTGTTATGATATGATGTATGTTAGGTTGCACCAAATTTTAAAGGGGTACAACTTAGCTGACCTACCTTGTATATACACATACATCTATTTTACTTGGCTTTTAACATTTAAATATGTGAAAGCTACAAATTTTCTGTAATAAACCAGTAACTTCATTGGTATTGATCGAACGCGGTATAAAAACTTTTCTGGTCTGTTATTTATATAATGTTAAATATTAATAAAATCGATAACTATGAAAATTGTGTAGAACTTATATGAAATAGGCGACGCCAGTTTTTTATAACTCCTGGAAAGTTGTAAAAAACATTCTGTCACGTGTCTCATTTAGCTCGTGCAAGGGGTTAGCACTGACGTCAAGCTTGGAATAATTTATAAGACACGTACCTGTTTTTCAGAACTCGAAATTAGATAAAAATGAAAAGCTCAACGGGTTAAAAAATTGCCAGAAGTTTTCCATTTGGATATTGTAATAAAGGTGTGGCCATAAAATAAAAAAGTGGGGTTCACTTAGTAACCTATAGGATCAGGTTCGAATTCCGCTCGAGCTTAATATTAAGAGTAAAATTGGGCGCTAATAAACACAACAAATTAAGCATTTTTAATTATTATTTATAATATATCACATTTATACAATTCTTAACAACTTTTGGAGAGCCCTGAAATTTTAAAAAAATTAGAGATATCAAATTTAATTAATATTTGCAGTAGATAATAAAAGGGACTCCAATGCGGCGAATGTTTGTACCAAGACGTAAGTTTTGTAATAAGTGTAAAAGTTTATGTTATAAGCAATTTCTTTAAACTTTATGAAACTGTAAAACGCTTGGAGCGTTACTAGCATTTGAAATTTCCTGAAAATGTTGTTATAAAATGTTTTGCTTCCGGGATACACATTGCACAATGAATATGTAATTGATTTTATGATCAAGGCACGGCTTTATATGCATAAAAAGTATCAAAATATTCGTATTGTTTAAACAAATGTGGAATAATTCCCACGTATAGTACTCATCAAACTAAACAACAAAGTCTGAATCCAAATATATCCGCAAACTAACTGCTTCAGAGAAAGAAGCGATTATGTCTAGTGAATTAAAATTAGAGGATCTAGGTGGCCCTGTAATTTGACCCTTCCTGTCCATTTGTCGTTATATGTTATAGATATTCTCCGACACCGTTCATAAACCACACATGAACCGTATCATTCAAAGGCACATACTTGAATAGTGGGAGTTTAGTGTTACTTAAGAAATCTAGATACAGTTCACCAGTTAAACGATTTAGTAAAACTACTGGACCTGTTAGAAGAGTCTCCTAAAATACCCAGCCAAACAATCAACGAAAATCGATGCAGATTCTTCACTCGACAACAATATACGGATTTTCGCGGTAAGGGCTTGTACCCGTTGGATATGGTACGGTATACAATTATACACAGTAAACAAATAATAATATCTTAACTTTTGTTTCTCATAGCAAATGAAAACCCTCCTATTGCCATTTATTAATTATAATATGCAATCGCCTTTGTGTCTGAAATAGTTGGTTTACGGATATATCTTTACTTGGAGTTTTATGTTTAATTTGATGAGTGCTATACATGAGTAAATTATCCGACTTTTTATTGAAAGACCTTATGTATGCTCGCAGAAATAACTTTATCATTTTGCTGCAAACTTTGAAAAATAAATTATTCGCCTGCAATATTAAATCTTTTATCTGTAATGACCCATTACGGATAAAAGATGCCTTCGCTCATTACTAATGAGGGAAGGTATATTCTTTTACTAATCACAAGTAATTTACAAACAAAATCAATAATTCTTAAAATATTAAAATCAGTTACAAACAAAGTAGGCGAGTTCACTATTTGACTCACAGAAGATGAGAAAATAAATAAATTTAAACATTTAAAGGCGATTTTATCCTCATTTAGTGCTTTCAACTACTTTTCAAACTAACAATGCGGAAAAAGTAACAATATTTTCTAAAATTATCCACAACACTTAAATGTTATAACAAAATTTTAAACCTTATTTACTGTATCGATAAAGGGTAATAACAAGGTGGACCATCCCTGTGTGGCAATTCCGAAAACCCGATAACCATTCTTTTGATTAAAGTGTCAACATGTAACTTTTATTAGAGTTCCCGGAAAAATATATACACAGAGTGTATCAGAAATAGGTACAAATATTTAAATCAGTAATATATTGGCTCAAGTAGAATTCAATGGTACTATTCATTTTTCAAAACTCATTAAGTTTATTTTTTGAATTAAAAAATAAAATAAAATTTTGTTCGAGAACTGCTGATGATACATAGAAAATGCATTTAA
>JABXWE010060294.1:0-17838 GCA_014611495.1 Limonius californicus
TCCAGATATAACAAGATCTTCAAAAATTTGGATATTGACATTTTTTTACGTTTCTGTTCAAATTTTAGAAAAAGCGTGATGTATATGCGTTGAATGTTTCAATTTACAGTATGTAAGTTTACTCTGCATTTTTATAATATGGATTATTATACAGGGTGTTCCAGGAGAACTCTGCCAAACTTGTTGCTTGAGTAATTTTAAGCAAAAAAAATTATATCAACGTAATTCCGACTATAAAAAGTAACTGAGAGAAAAGAAAAACAAAATACTTGCCAAATATATTTTTTAAAATAGGATTTTTATTATATGCTATTTGAATATATATTAAAAATCATAGCTATTTATGAAAGCTAAATCATATGTAAGCGCATATTTGTATAATTAATCGTCATGACCTGTACTAATTTCAATTATTTTAACCAATGTAAATTGTAATTCCTAAGTTTATTTACTCTCGGCACTTGGTTGTAATTGAAATTAATTGTGAGCGTCTAATGGAGGAGTGGCTGAATTCCGAAACGTAATGTAATAAATAGATAACGCTACACTATCAACGAATAAACAAATAAAACATTAAGTGTTGAAGCCGAGGAATTTTAGTATTTTAATTATAAATAAATGTGTCAACATTGTATTAATTCTTATTTATGAAATAGTTGTAGTAATAATTTTACAATATTCTTATGCATACATTTATCAGTTAACAAAGTTAGAGTACAATGTTTTTTGAACACATACTCTTAAAATTTTTTTCTATATAAACCTACTTATTTTGATATGCTCTGTAGTACACAGTGTAGCATTTTCGAATACCCTGTATAAGTATAGTAAAAAAGATTACTTGTGTATATCTACGAAGAAAATGAACTAAAATAAAATCTACGTTATACAGTATGATCATTTACATTTCAATAAGAAAATTCCATGAAAATCTAAATCACTATCTTGGCTATCCTGTCAAACGAAATTGTTACAGCGATTTTCACTTAAGATCCTGCAATGCTTATGATTAAATTAGGTTTTTGCCAGCGTATTCGCGAAGATAAGCAGGAGTATTACGTGCAGTAGGTTGTTTAAATTTCGCTGGTTGCATTTAAAAGTATACACCAAATACGGAAGTAGTTCCATTTCCGTGGTCAACTATTATCAAATAAAAAATATCTAAAAGGCCTTAATGCAGTGATCAATAAAATTCTATTGCGCTATAACTCCTTTTGGTGGGTATTTTTAGCAGTTAAGGGGCGTCGGGGTGTCCTCTAACCTTTCCAATTTTATCTCGGTTGTAAGGGACGCTGATATTTCCGCTTCCCTAGCCGATTTATGGATATTTTAAGGGCAGATTACGTTATCCAAAATAGTGGCGTAATGTTTTGCCGCCTGGTCTCCCTCGTATGAATGGTTCATTCAGCGCAGGCAAGGGATGGTGACGGGTCGATACTCCATCGCCGTTCTCGTAGGCGGCCACCGCTACAGCGCACCCCCCATTTTTGCCCCTCGGGTGGTAACTAGGACTAGGTTACGGTTTCTTTCCAAGGGATAGGAATCAAAAACCCAAAACCAAAACCTCCACTTCCTTTGCACTTTTAAGTACACCAAATCGAAGGTCTACCCTGCAAAGGGCGTCCACCTCTGCTCCTTCTCTTATAGAGAAACCACCTTCAATATTTGAAGGGCGGTTTTGGTTCTATGGTTTTTAAAAAGTTAGAGTTTGAACTTGACCTTATAAAGTCACGAATTACTTGATTATAGTTCACAATCCAAAAGGTTTTGTCATAAGAGTGATTGTAGGGGCTGTTGAGGAAAGGTTTTCCCATGGGTACAAAATAATTTGAATATTTTTTACCCTTGTGTTTGGATTACAAATATTAGTTGATTACTCAAAATTGGTTTCAGAAGGTCTGTTTGACCGAATTTTACTGAACATGACACCTAGGGTACAATAAACAAGCCCATATCTTGAATACACTTAGAGGTAATAAAAAAATACATACCTAGTAAGATTATCAGAAGAATTATAAACACGGGGCTGTAAAACTTATGGGTTTGACCCTTAGAGGATATCCAGGGGTACATCTGAGGCCGTCTAGGCATTCCAATAAAGAAAAGATTACGCGGGTGATGCTGCACCCTTTCTATCTTCTCTTATAAGCCAACATTTTAATTTAAGTAACCAAACGTCCAATCTTCTCCTAACACCACGTCGCACTATTTTTTTAGGGGTGGGTGCGGTGCCTACATCGAAATGGCTAAATTGGTTAACCCAAATAGTTCCGACGCAGTAGTACTTGCGTTACGTTTGCCAAAGCGAGTTAAAGGCAGATACAATTCAAAATATTTTTATATCTATTATTTTGAATAATCGATTACAGATGACCGATCTGGCTCGAATTGCGCGCGCTCCGCTCCAGAACTTTTGTAAAACTGTGAACTGGGATGAAATCCCACCTCCACCCTCGTTAGGATGCTGCTTCCTACCTCTCTCTTTCTCCCGGGATTACCGATAAACGTGTCTCCTTTTGGAGTGGCGCCGGCGCCTATACATCTGCCCACGCTCTGCTGGAACATCTTGGCACATCTAAATGCGTCTAAATTAAGTCTTCCATCCACGCACAAACTTGTCTTTAAATTTTCTCTGCCTCGGTCGCCTTTAGAGAAATTAGAAGTCAACATTTTTAAGGATTTTCCATTAGCATAATGTTAATAAGTTTGTTATTAATTAATGCATAATTACGTTTAGGGACTTGCTTTTATGTCAAGGTGTATTCTTGCACGTGTATGTAGAGCTTCATATACAATGGCTATTAGTAAATAGTATTGAGCAAAGTGACATAGTAATTATATGCTTGTATAAAAGGTTGATTTTAATAGTTAGCTTTCTGTTTTGATTGGAGCGTAGGTGCGGACGTATTAAAACTCTTTGTTTTGTGTTCTATAAGTTTTTATTTATTTAAAATGAAAACGTTGCTTGCTTGATAAACTCTGCTCTTTCTACATCGTTAAACTCAGAAAAACTTTAACACATACAATTTTAGTGTACAGGAACTGTTAAAATTTAAAACATTCAACATTCATAAAAGTTATCATATCTCTGTAATTTGTTAACAAAGAACATCATTTGGCTTATCGTAGTTTTATCTAAAGGGGACTGACTAATAAATTCATTAAAAAAGGCTTCCCTATATCTACATTTCTTTGCTTTACACGCCTTACTCTAAGATGAATATCTTAATGGTATTGCAAACTATATGTATTTTTTTTAGTTTCGAGGATTATCGTGATGGTAACTATCTACCTTGATATCTTGTACTTCTAAATGGTAAATGGAGGTACACACACAATGAGAAAATGCCTGATGATCTGATAATAGTTATAGTTTAACACCAAATTTATAAGGGATCTAAAACTGAACACAACGATTCTTCGTAGCAATATTAAACTTGTGCGATTTTTTAAAAATGATCACAATGCATCGTCTCTTGGCCGTTTTGTTCTTAAACTACAACTACTATTATAAGTACATATATACACATAGATATAAGAGGCGAACTGGCACTTGATTGGGAACCGCACTACGAAAATTCTTATAAATACAAACTAATAAATAAGAAACCATTTTTCTTCAACCTGGCCTCAAGCTAGGTGTGATCTTTCTACGGCAATTTTAGTTTAAGGCCAATCCGTCCTGGGAAATTTTTCATCCTCCTACTGAGCCAGTCCGCCTCTGAATATGAGGGACAGTTGAATTTATTTTTACATCATGTGTCAGAGTTTGACCTTTTCAGTGAAATCAAAATTATATTTAAAATTATGAATTTATATATTATACGTTGCAGAAAATACAACAGTAAAAACTGTGGCAACGACCTACTTCAAAAACATTTGAAACGGTTTATTTGAAATGAATGTTTCTAACCTTGAAATGATCCGGAAATGCTTGACAGCCATTCGTCTCAGTTCTATCTTACATTTAAAATTATTAATCTATCTTTGTATAGTTTGGTTGCAAAATAGTATTGTTATGTAATACCTACTTATAGTTACATGGAGCAGATGAAAAATTATACAGTTATTTTACTACCTGCTTATAAATGCATATATGAATGGCACCTCATATGGTAACTTTCCTTCATATTCTTAAACAATAAATAGGGGGTTATTGGACTGCGGTTTATTTACACTCATGTATACTAAATTAGATAACTATAAAGTTGATATTATTACGAATATGTCGTTAACTACAATTCGAAATACAGAGTGATCTTAAATGTTTATGGTTGAAAAGCAATTAACAATTCGAGAACTTTAACACCAGACCGTCATAAAATTGATTAGAAGGATATTATTTGTAGTTGTAAATGTTCAAGTCAGTTGACAATAGTTGTTACATTTCATTCGATTTCTAACACGAAATAACAGTATCATATTATGCCAAGTTTATATTTAACGATAATTTTCTAATTCAACACTATAACCAAATATCATTAAACAAAACTGTAACCCGTTACTGAGATAGTATTAGAAAATCGCTGTAAAAAGTTGTTTTAGAGAAAGCTGTGTAAAACTATTTAAGTAAATATATAATAACACCAAAAGTTTGTTTGTAAACGTTTCCACATTTACTTCCTATGACTTTCTAAGGTATTTGAAAAAAAAAGAAGTAAGACCTTTCATATGCACTCCGAAATTAATGGGAAATATTATAAAGCCCTTTCAACAAAATACGAAAAGGATTAGAAATAATATAGATAATTTTAGCATAAACAAAATTAGTATGTATAGTTTGATAAGTATAACTTATAGATCTGAATCAAACTGGATTCAAATGACGTTTGAATGGATTCCCAAGATACTTGTAATAGTTATTCCAGATTAAATCTGGTATTTCATTACACAGGAATGGTTATGTATTTTCAGCCCCTTGGATGGGATATAAGGAAGAATGCATTCTTTGCTTTTTATGAATGTGTTTCAATGCCTTTTCTCTGGATTTAGTTGTGTTTGTTTTGTAAAAGCATATAATATAGTCCGCTACAAAGAGAGGTACATAATAGATTGAATTTTAACATTTCGTAATATACAGGATGTACAATCTGTTTCCTATACATGTTATTTGAGCTGGAGACCTTGCCAAAATACCAGAAGTAGAGGAAGACCAATGTTAAGATGGTCAGACGATCTGCATAGGAGGACTCTCAGAATAGGCAACAATGGAGAATCATAAGGTTAAGTCGAAAACCGTTTCGTAATCTACTACCATCCCACAAAACAATAAATTACCATTTAAGCTTTTCATAATATTTACAATTTCTATTTCAAACGTACTATTTTTGAATTATTTCCTGGGATACAGCTATGTTAATACAATTGAAAATAGTTTTAATAATATTGGAAGTGTTAATTAAAACAAATGACTTTTGATTATTTCATTTTCTAAGTACGGCAGTTTTCTATACAAGATAATTCAGGGGAGAGTACAAGTTTACTTACTTACTTACTTTTGTCAATCCCTTTTTCCCCTAGGGCGTCGGGTTTTCTATCCATTTCCTGTACTCCTTGCGGTCGTGGGCTAGTCGTTTTGCTTCTGGCAATGTCTTTCCTTTTCTTTCCACAATGGCCTCCACTTGTTCCTCCCATTTTTTTCTCAGTCTACCCCTTGGTCTGAGCCCCTCCACTCCCATCTCCAGTACTATTTTGGGTAGCTTATCTCGGTCCATCCTCCATATGTAGCCAATCCATTTCAACTGTTGCTTCTCTATCATTGCTACTACTGGCTCTTGTTTTAATTAGTCTCTAATTATTTCATTTCATATTCTACCTCTTCTTGTATTTTCTGTAACCTTTCGTAGTAGTATTTCAGTAAGTATTTCATCTGGGCTGCTGTTACTGCTGATTTATGGTTGTCGCTCATGGTCCAAGTCTCTACTACGTAGGTTAAGGTTGGTTAGGATACTGTTTTATAAATTCTCAGTTTTGTCTTTTTACCGATTTCTCTTTTTCCTGCTAGCACGTTGTTTATTGTATAATATATTTGGGTTGCCTTATTAATTCTATTTTCTATTTCTTTGTTTATCTTCCCATATTTTGTTATAATTGTCCCTAAATCATTATAACTGTCTACTTCCTCTAAATTTTTAATGTTTGTGCTTATGTTCCCCATTGGTGTACCTTTTTCACGTATCTTCATTACTTTACTTTTATTTATTCACTTTAAGTTAAACCTATCTAGTTCTTTTTTCCACACATTTATAGCTTCCTGTAACTTCCTCTCCGTTTTTGTTATTAATATTATGTCATCTGCGTACAACAGTTGTTGCATGTTGCATGTTGTTAGTTGTTCTCCTCCTAGTTTTATCAATTCAGTGGTAACACTGTCTTTTCTGTATGATTTCCCATTCTTTAGGGTTTTTATGACGTTTGCTACTTCTTCTGTTGTTATTTCCGTTGTTCTTTCTTCCTCCTCCTCCTCATCTTCTGCAAATTGTTCTTCCAGTCTTTTTATTTCTCCCATTTCCTCATCCGCAAATTTCTCTTCGTAATACTTCCTTCATGTTTGCGCAATTTCTTCCGTCTTGGTAATAAGTCTATTGTTTCTGTCTTTGATATTTCTTATTTATTTCTTCCTTTTGATTCTTTTTACTGTTGTTCAAAATTGTTTTTGATTTTCCGTGTACTGTCTTTCTATCTCCACTCCGAATTCTTCCCAAGTTTTCCTTTTCTATTCCCACACTATGTCTGTTGCTTCATTTCTTGCGTTTATGTAAAATACTTTTTTATTATTAATACTTATTTTTTGGTCGTCATATATTTTTCCATGCTTTTTTCTTTCTTCTCACTGCTTCCTTTACTTCTTTGTTCCACCACTTTGTTCTTTTGAAACGAGTATCTATTTTGCTTATACCACATATTTCTGTCGCGGTTTCGATTATTATATTCTTTAAATTTTTCCATTTCTCATTTACATTTTCCCTGTTTTCGTGTTTCTTATAATAACCTCTCTGTTATCACGTTTCTGTATTTTTCTGGTTTACTTCATTATTTAGTTTCATGATTTGTATTTTTTCGGTCTTCTTTATTGTTTCACTTTCCGGTTTCTTAAAATTGCATTTACCCATAAGTAACAAGTGCTCAGTATCTAGTTCTGCTCCTCTATAAACCCTTACGTCTTTTACTTCTGATCTCTCTGAGTACAAGTTTAGCGTACCAAAAACAGGCAACTCAAACAGGAGGCATTTAAAAAAAATTCTAAATTCGCCTACAGAACATATACAAACGATGTTTGGTCGTTGTGACTCTAGCCATCTTCAAAGTACTTTCCGTCTGCACAAACACACTTCTTCCAGAGCCTCACCATAGCAGCAAGCCCCTGGGAAACTCCTCCTTTAGTAGTGGCCGCTAAGTAGCAGTCGCAATGTCTTTGATGTCATCGGCTATAGAGAAGCGTTCACTGCGAAGTCCCATCTTGATAGTAGGAAACAGCCTAAAGTCAGCAGGTGCTAGATCGGGCATGTAAGACCTCTGGGATTTGTTTCGCTATAGGAAACTCCTGAACTGGTAACACTTTATGGCTGGGGGCATTGTCATGGTGCAGTTTCCAATCAAGACATTTCTGTGCCGTTATCCGTGGCACTCTTTCACGCAAACGTGTCAAGACCTGGACATAGAACGCAGCATTAACCGTTTGTCCTAGTGGTACGAATTCATGGTGAACCATGCCTGCTTTGGCGAAGAATGCGATCAGCATGACTTCATAGTTGACTTGGCAGCACGCGACTTTTTCGGTCGTGGAGACGTGGTTGTGTTTCACTTGGATGACTGTCATTTTGTTTCCGGGTCGTATGCACACACCATACTCTCGTCACCAGTAACCACCTTGTCTAAGAAGTCAGGATCCGATGTGGAATGTTAAAACAATTCGGTGGCAATTTTCTTACTTCCTTACTGCCACATGCGCGTCTCATTCCCAGTTACTCTGTTAAAATGGTCTACGCCGAACCGCACGAGATGCCCTCTTCGTTGGCAAGATAATTTTGCGGTCCGCACGCACAATGTCACGGACCTTGGTAATCATGTCCCTGTTCATAGATGTGGACGATCTCCCAATGTGAGGCTCATCTGCAACAACAGATTCCTATCCTTCTTTGAATTGCTTGAACCACTCGTATGCAGCGAGTTTCTTCACAGCATTGTCCCCGTACACCTGTTGCAAGGCCTGGGGCTGCCTAGCCGACACATGAACTTGATGTTGCAGCTCTGCTCAAATTGAGACATTCCACCAAATGCACGGAACATGCTTACAATTTGAAGGCTGTCACTTCCGACTGAGCGACGTTACTGTCAGCCAACTATCAACAATGGTGTGCTACTTTTCCAGTACGGGGCTGCTATATCCCCTCGTGTACCAACACACCGGCGCAATTCTGGGAATTTTTTTATTCTAGCTCGTACATATCACAAGATACTGCGATATCTAAACTTTTATTGGCGGTTTTATGAGGGATGACTATATAATATGCTCGACATTTTATTTAAAAGATGAGCTGAATAAAATACTTATCACACCAAACAGGCAAATTTGATTCATGAAACCGTGAATAAATATTTTGATATCCTCCCTTCATATGTATTTTGGGATGCCTATGTTTCAAATGGTAAGTTCGTAGTCTCCCGTATAATAATTTAGAAGCAATATTATCCAATTTGAAATTAATATACTGTAAAACGCTTAAAATGTTAACTGGTGACCAAATCGGCGGGTCCTGAGGTTTTGGCTCCGTTAATGTATGACGGAATTTCATTATCTTCTTCATCTTATTGTTTTGCTCAGATTTTAAGCCTGTTTTTCTTCACACGGTTTAGGTAGATTCGCTGAAGTTTTCCTATTGTCGACCCATCTTTTCGGCAGCTTTCTAGATTGTCTTCTGCGCGACGATTGTAGATCTTCTGCTACTTGTATTAAATGAGCATTATTTACCTTTCCAACGTATTCGTTCCACCCTTTTCTTGTTCCTTTATTAAATTTTTCTACATCGGTTAGCCTCCATTATTCTCTTATTTCTTCGAGTCTAGCTCTATCTGCTCTTGTTTTTAAGTATCAAACGACACTAGACGTCATCAATTCGGCGAACAAGAGGCAAGAAGATTTATTTCTTCGAATTTTCACAGAGAAAAGTTCTTTTAAGAACTAACCTACGAATGTCTGGTATCTCGGGTTTCACTTGTATAACACGAGTAAGAAATCAACCTACGTTCACAAAAGAAAGAGAAAACCATAGCCTGCTGGGTCTCACTTTGTTCCACTGTAATAACATATACAAGAACCAGAATTAGCATATGTAAAAATATTCATTGGATTCCCTGTCACAACCTGGTACGAAACCTATAAAAAATGAGCAATTTTAAAATTACTTTACGATTCGAAAAGCAAAAATCTATTGGGTACTGTCTTGGACATTTGATTTCCAAGTGCATCTGTTGGGATATTAGTAATACAATTTATATCAGTATAGCTTAAATGTATGACAAAACCTGTTACCATGAAGCATTTTTTCTCACTCTGTATCACGTTCTGAATCGATTCTAGTTACATACAAGCTCTAAAATTATATAATCGAATACAAAAATATATTAACATACGTGTAATTCCAAGTGATACACTTTTTACAATTTGAAAATTACCCATATGAAGTGCTGTCAATTTTATAACATACAGTAATTTGTTACATACAGACATTCTGTTAGAATCACAAATTTTCTGGGTTCGTGTTTTGATCTTGAAACATGATACTTATCCTATTCTTTCGTCGAAACGCGTTTACCGATGGCATCTATGCAAAAGTACTTGTCACTCAAAGAAATAAAACACCCAATAGCCTACATTAAACAACAGAAATGTAACAGGAAAAACGATTCTCGAGTACTTATCGATAACGTTCACGTCTTTTATTTTCGGCATCGAAGCCTTCAGCGCTGAAGCCCCTTTGCGAATTGCGTGAAGCACCTTGGGTTTGTGTATTGGATTACCTAAAACGAGGAAATTGCAGCGGGTATCACATAAAGAAAAATGAGTCATAATCACCTCTGGACCCTCGAAACCGGAGGCCTGGGGCGGATCTGGGGTTGAAACCATAACCTGCCGTTCTGGAAATGCGAAAACTAGGGGGAAATTTTGAAGGGTCTACATCCCCGCTTGTGGCGGCCGGGCTCGACTTCGAATTGTGCCTATTCCGGATTGAGGCAATCGGGCTCATTCTTACGTCTTGCAGTTCGATTATGTCCTCGTTTTGTGGATGGTAAGCTTGATCGCTTGGTTTGGTCCCTGCAACACAAACAGTAACATAAGCTCCGCAGGAAATTGCCCGCTTCTGCGTTATTATTTTTAATGATGTTTTTATTCAATTCCCATACGAGTAAGCTGGTTACAAAAGTTATTTTAAAATAGCCGGAGGAGCTTCAATTATATACACTTTGATTAGAAAAATTGCAGAGATATATTCTCTTTTTGTAGTGCAGATCAAGCTGCGTAATACTAAAGTTATTTAGCTTATTTTCTAGGTATACAGATATACAGGGCGAAGACTGTAAAGGGAACACTCAAAATATACGGCAGAAATTTCTCTGGAATGTGTACAATAAAAAAAAATTGGCGTAGGTCAATTTATAATAGATACACACATTATGGTTACGTTTGCTGACATCACTTGTTTTTGAAGTGACTACTAACAACGTTTCACAATAAAACAAAGACGTCTTCTCTGATTGTATAATTACAGCATAATTAAAAATAAATATGTATTGAAAATGTTAAATTGTAACTATATTCTATTTTGTAGTCGCATTAAATACAAGCAATTTTTGGTATTAACTTTGAATTTACAAGTGTGTAAGAAATAGAATACACATTACGTAAATTCCGCTTTCCAAAAATGTATCCTTTGTGCAGATATACTGGTTTGAAACTTTAAGGTAAACATTTTAATTTTTACACTTTAGTGTGCAAAAAAAGTTAGCCAATGATGTTCAATTTAAGAAGACTAAAATAATATCATTGTAACAAAAAATTATACTGGAAGAGTTTAGTACAAGATGTAACACCATATAGATTTTACAACTTAACCAAAAAACCGGAAATCTATACCGCGGCAGAGAAGGCACCGGAAAACCACTGAGTTATTATTCCTAGAAAATTACATGGCAATATAAAACTTAACTACGACCCCCAGTTCTCGGCAGGTTTCAAGTATCCAGGGGGTGTTAAGGATCCCCGAGTGGAAAAATATCAAATAACTATTAAAATAAGAATATGGAATGTTCGCAGCCTGGATGCACCTGGAATATTAGCAAATGGCACACAATTTACAAATCCGAGGAGTCAATGAGGTAAGATGATCTGATTCCGGAATTCTAAAGTCAGATAATAAAACCATATATTACTTAGGAAACCAAAAAAGATCATAGAAATGGAGTAGAAATAATGATACCTAGATAATAAACTAAATCAACCTGTTCAAAATTTTGTACCATACCAAGTATGGCATGAAGGACTAAATCATAAACTAGAAAAAAATCTGCCTAAACAATTTGCTGAACTTCTGAAGTCTTACATCGCAAACAGACTATTCAGGATCAAGCAAGAAGAGGAATACTCCGACGTGTACGAAATTAAGGTAGGAGTACCACAAGGGGCCAATACTATGCCTATTGTACACCAACGACTCCCGTCAACCAATGAGATAACAATACTGCAATACTAGCGGTAGGCGAGAGAACTTAAGAAACGGCAGAAACATTACAACAAGCCACAAACCAGGTGTACAGATGAACAAAACGATAGAGAATAAAACTAAACGAAAGCAAGTCGGTGCATATCAACTTCATGAACAAGAAGGATGATTATGTGCCAGTGACAATCAACATCAACATCATACGGCATCCTAATACAGCTAAGTATCTTGGAATGAACTTGGATGTCAAACTATGATGGAAAGAGCATATAAAGAAGAAGAAAGAAGAACTAAATATAAAATATAGGAAAATTTATTGGCTACTGTGAAGAAACTCGCAACTTTCTATACATAACAAGTTACTTCTGTACAATCAAGTTTTAAAACCAATATGGAAATACGGTTGTCAACTTTGGGGATGCGCCAACAAAACTAACGTTAAATAAATTCAAATTTTCCAGAACAAAGTGCTGAGGAATGTCGTAGATGCACCCTGGTACGCTCGAAACAGGTGATATTCACAGGGATCCAGGGATAAAAACCGTGACGGAGGAAATGAAGGACCTTGCCCAGAAGCATGAGACCAGACTTGTCACCACGTAAACGTCGAGGCAATCCAACTCCTCGACAATACAGATCTAGTGAGAAGGCTCAAGAGGACCAAACCATTTGAGCTAGTGTAAAGAGACGTGAAAGTGTCAGTGCAGAAAGCAGAGCAAAGTGAAATGTTAACACACAAAAAAATGTTGTAAGGCAGAACTGAGAGGACACTAGTGGGGGAATTCTTAGCATAACCCTTTAGTTAATTTAAGTTATATCAAAATTGCTGGTTAGTCTTTTAGACTAGTTGCGATGTAACACCTTATAATTAAAACCCATTTGGGACCACTATTTTTTTTTCGATTTTTTGTTTAATTGTTACGGAACCTTATTCAATACCATTGAAAGGATATCCAAAAATATTTAAAAAAATTTTTTGATGTCATGTAGAGGAGATAGGGCCTGGGTCGAAAACGACCCTCTGGTCCCCTATACAGAAGATATAAAGAATTTTGAGTATTTTATAAAGACTTTATTTTTATGCATATATAAACTCGAGTAAATTTACAAAATCAAAATTACTGATGATATTCTTGAGAACATTTGTCGTGAAGCGGTACCAAGCATTTAGCACAGGCCTTAACAGTTTTACTTTTACAATATGCACAGCGTCGTCTTGGCTGACCAACGCAAATGTAACGTTCGGCATCTCGTCGAACACTTCTGGACACATGTAAAGCACTTGTGGATTCTCTTAGTGGTGCAATCCCCCATTTTTGACATATGGACCTTGCTACTTGCCGACGAAACGCTAAATGGTCTAAAGTGCATCCATAATATTTGGAAATTGTCCAAGCATTGCACATTACTACATCGAACATCCACAATACAATTGGCATGCACCATTTTTTTCCTCTCATGCCTATGCGGTAGTTACTAATATGATTGTCCAACTGATCCACTCCTCCCATGTATTTATTGTACTGGCTGGCAATATAGAGTTGCTTTATATTGATCTTAGATTTTGAAGCAGCCGAATATCTTGCAGCCTGTTGAATTGGTGTTGTACCGTGTTGATTTGATAAGAGCGTCACAGCACTATTGTCTTTCCACCGGACCGCTACAATATTATTATCTTCATCAAAAGCGCTATCAAAATCCCCACGTTCTTTCTTCTTGTAAGTTCCAATTTCAGGGAGACCAGATTTTTCAGTATGATTATCTCGAACTGTATCAGTTGCAGCAAAACACAGTTTGGTCATTGAGGAAACTACCTTAGCTGATGTGAAAAAATTGTCAAAGTAAAGTGAAAAATTCATTTCTTGACAATTTTCTTTCAAAGTATTCGCAAATTTAGTCACTACGGATTCTCCTAATCCCATTGTAACTTCACTACTATTCTGACTTCGTCCTTGATATAAGTCAATATGTAGACCGTAGCCACATTTTGTAGCCAACGTCTATGCTTTATAACCGAACCTCACAGGTTTACCTTTGATAAATTGTTTACATTCGTGTCTCCCAAAGTAGGGTATCATAGACTCATCAATGGACAGTGCTTGTTCAATTGAGGCATATTTTATGAACAAGGTATTGAAGCGTTCACCAGAGGTCTAATTTTTGCCATTTTATCATTATTATCCAGCTGATTGTTATTCATAAAATGTATGTTTTGAAAAATTTGTATAAATTTGGTTCTTCTCATGTTCTGAGAAATCAGGATATTGCGGACATCATCTTGCTCCTCCCAGTACATTTTCTTTCTTGGTAGATAATTATATCCGGAAATGTATAAAATGGCCAAAAAAACATACATTTCTTCCTTGGAGAGGGTGAAATTACTATTACGTGTAGAAGCATACATAACTGTTTCTTTTACCATAATTTCCACTAAATCCGGCGGCATCAAAATTCAAAAGCATAAAAATATCCAAAGGATCACTGTCAGAACTCAAACATAAAGAAGACAACAGTGTAAAATTCCAAATGTCACATACTGGCTGTAATAAGTCGCAATTTTCCCATTTTTGTGGTACTGGAGTAATTTTGCTTTTTTTAGGTTTTGACTTCCCACTCAATTCTCTTTCAATTTCATTACTACTGCTTGGTTCTTCTTGACTTTCGTTTTCCTCGTTGTCATGTCAAAGTCTGTAACTACTTCTGCTGTACATTTCAATTGTCGCGAACTCAAACGATCAGGATTATTATCTTCATCATCACCCGAATCCTCCTCTGTTATATCACCGTTAGGAGGAGTTATGTAAATATCAAATGCGTTTCCTTGTACTTCTTCTCGTTCTAACTCTTCTAATAATTCGTGCGTGGTGAGAGGCTTTTTCCTAAAATCTAAATATGTAGTTGTAAGAATATACCCAAAGTAGTCACGATATATCATAAAATAAAATTCACTAAAGAAAACTTACAAGTATAACTTATGTTTGAATGACATTCTTTTACAGCGTAAAAGACGCACACGCGCAACCTGATGAGACTGTTGGCAAATTGCTTACTCAGTATACTGCTCTAGGAGACCAGTGGGTCGAAAACGACCCAGTCGTTTTTCTTTGTTTATACTCTTATCAATATGAAAGATAACAGCAAAATAACTATTCACACACAAAACTTGAAGATATTAGATTGTATGATTCGCAAAAAATTTCAATGACAACATTTTTGTACCTGATTGTACTTGATTTTTAGCGGTCATGTTCAAACGCATGCTTCATGCCATAAATTGATAAATCATAAAAAATTCAGAAAAATGTTTTAAAACCTATTTTTTCTTCCTAGTCTATTTTAAGATCTTGGTTTAGCAAATTACGAAAAAATGACGGCCAAATATTAACTATTTCAATTAAAAATCAATTTTTTTGCGAGGGTCGCAAACGACCCACTAGTCCCAAATGGGTTAAAAAAAGGAAGGCCTGCGAGACTAAATTTAAAATTTAATAATGACGTAGAGGAAGTAAGTACTACACTCTGTATAATACGGTGAAAGCGAGTTCGTGTTATGTGACAAGATGGGAAGTAAGAATATGGCTGTATTGCTATCTACTAAAGACAGATACTATGAAAATACATTATTTTCAGAAATACTGAAACTTTTCTACTACTAACAGCTATTAAGCCCTTTAAGCGCATATCAATGTAGTCAGTCGTTTTTAAATAAGAAAATATTATACTTGAAATTTACAATAATTCTAGGTAAGTTCAGCAACGAATAGAAATAATTAAGCGGAATATTCCGGCCTTTACTACCCATTAAAATGTAATTAAAATCCCTACGGTCGCGTACAGGACGTTACAGTTGCAGTTACTTACTGTTTATATAAAAAGGTATGCAGGATTTTGATATGAGAAAATAAATACGACCGCAGTAATTGGCAAAACTGCAGTAAATGAGAAATAAAACCCACTCATCTTTATCAGAGGAGCAACAACGATTTTAAAACTACAATTCTATATTCAGCATCTAAGATAACAAAATGGGGAATATAGCGTTTTTTGGGTGTATGATGACAAGAAATTAGTAAAGCGCAATATACATTCTACTACTAAAAAAAAACACAAATTATAAATAATGAGCAGAACGTCATAATTTTAACAATTAATTAACAATTTCCATTTAAAAATGATTTCTTGGAAACCTGACATTTAAAATTAATTAGGTTGTCTGCTAATGATGACGTTCATGAAAAACTTCGGGAATGCATAGACTTACTATGTTGTTTATTATTATTTAAAAACAGTTTTTTAACAATATATCGTTGCAAATGGTTACCGTTTCGTTTATTTCGTGAACGAATAACAATAAACATAATTAAATTTGAACCTGACTAAGTAAATCAGAGGGAAACATATAGTTCGTCTATGTTTTCTTTTGGCACTATAGAGTTGTCGCAGTTTTTATTTTTTGCGTGACCGCCTTGAACGCGTTTATTAGTCTGTTTTAACTATGTCACCACTAAAAGTGTTTGGTGAATAAGAACGGTGTTTCACAAATGTTGAGTATCATGTTTTACAGAGAATCAATGCAGTTTGTAAGCAGATGTGTTATTGTAAAATGATGGAATAGCAATTTTGTCATTAGCTTGACATAGGTGTACCTAGAACAAAAACAATTTATTAGGTCCAATATATCAAAATATCTTCAAAGTAGTCTTGTGTAAATGGTAGCTTATGTTTTACCATTTCCGGAAAGTATCAGCTAGGCGTGTAACGCATTAAAGTAGGTTACATATTTTGCCAACTGATGATGATGTTTTGGCAACAGTGCTTTTTACTTTCCCATACCTTATAGCATAGGCTAAATTAGCCTATGCTTATAGGTATAGGGTAAGTATTGAAGCATTGAATTCATTTTCGAAATCGAGATTTTAACGGAAATATCCGTCTTGGGTCTCTAGGAACCCAAAAAAGTGGTTTTTAAAAAATGTCTGTCTGTGGGTGGGTATGTACGTATGTACGTACGTACGTATGTACGTACGTATGTGACGCTCCTACAGCCGAAAGTATTGCTCCGATTTTGATGCGCTTTGGAATGCGGGGGTGTATCGAAAATTCATCGAAAAAATAAGCTTTTCAAAAAAATCTGAAACCGGAAGCGGAAGTTACGCATGTTTTTTTGGTATCACTTTTTTCGTGATTACAATTTTGAAACTTTTATCGCGGATAACGATAGAGGGTCATAAGACAAATCTGCTAGTTTTTTGCCGAACTCGCTAGCTTTAAAATGAAGGGCGCTATGATTTTTTGAAAATTTTGAGTTTAACGCCCAATTACTCGAAAACGGATGAATCGATTCAAATGATTTTATTTTCTGAATAGTATATGAAGGGTAAAATGAGGTGATATAAAAAGTTTTTTGAAAAATTATAAGGGGCCTAAATTACGAATTTTCAAAATTTTGGAAATTTTCAAAAAATTATTTCTCAAAAACTGCTACAAGGAATGTTTTTAAATTTCATATGTCGATAGACCTCGCAAGGGGCTATCGATATGTTTTTTGAAGAACTCCGTAATTTTCCTGTGGCGCCCTCTACGAAGCTTGGAAGTTTGAAATTTCAAACTCCTTTAATTAATAAACGAAAAAAGATAGGAAGCTGGGGTTTTCACTGAATCGCTCAGTACGTAATGGGGCATATGAATATGCAAAAAAATATTACACTCGTGGATATATGTAAGCGCACCGGCCCCCTCCCCCTCTTTTTTAGAAAAATATTTTTTTTATTCTAACGGTTGTTATTTGTTTGCGCCAAAGAATCTTTTTCCGCGAAAATAAAAAAATCGATTTTTTATGCCCTACAAAATATAATTTCCAGGGAATTTTACCTCGGTAGCAATAGCGATCGGTACTAGTTAGACCGCGCGACGGCCTAGCGGTACGGACAGCCCTGCGCACTTTGGTTCAGAACCATTGCCATACTGTCGCGCTACATTCATTTCTTTAACCGGTATTACAACAAGTTATAAATTATTTATCAAAATTTTGTATTTAATACTTAATTTTCGAAATCGAGATTTTAACGGAAATATCCGTTTTGGGTCTCTAGGAATCCAAAAATGTGGTTTTTAAAAA
>JABXWE010060296.1:0-16312 GCA_014611495.1 Limonius californicus
CCCAGGTTACTTAGTTTGCTCGTTCTCATGTAATTTTTAATTTTTTTATCTAAAAATATATAACTTTTATCCCTGACACTCTCTGAATCTGGTAATATATAATTGATTAAGATTAAATTCTAAACATCGGCGTAAAAAAATAACATCCTTGGAGAGGCGCTCCAAGTTACTATTGTACGCCAGCGCTGCAGTCAGATGGTATTCCGTTTAGTGTGATTTAGGCGGAAAATACTGTAGTTTTGTAACTTATGTGTAAACTGTACACGGCCTGGGTGTCAAGCAGTAGTAACCAATACAATTCGGGAATAGACTCCGTTTGTGACTACTGCTTACTGAGACTTGCTCTTGTGTTTTTGTACAGAAAAAATACGTATATTTTACGTGGTGCATATTAGGTATTTCACCATGAGTAGAAAATACTTGACAGCTAAGGAGCTAGAAGAAGCTCTTTATAATGATGACTTATACTTATATAACGTCATGTTATTTGCATTGTTGGGCAATAAGGTACGGCTTGGGCTGATAACAGTTTTTGATACTAAGAAAAGTTTGTCGAAACTAATATATTCAAAACTTAATAACATTACATAGAGTAGCTGCAGCGGCAAGTTCTGGCAATCTGACGCAAGTTTCCAAATACCTGGAAAACCTACGGAATGTGCAGCTAAAGTACGTTCATTCCAAATTGTTTACTAAAAGATTAAACGCCCACATTTTAAAAAACTGATACTTTCTTTCCCGTTCTGTTCCACTATACCAATTGAAATATAAATACGCCCTAAAGATTTAGTAACATTTCACGATAAAAAGGAACAAAATATAATATTTTATGTATAAAACAAAGAAGGATATTATATATGCGTAGACAAAAACAGAACAGACTGCAATACTTTGTAAGCTATAAGCCCCTTCCGACTTTCGTTTTCGTCTACGAAAAGTATATCCTTCTTCTGCGTCTTCTTTTTCACTGCCAGAATTAGGCTTATTTGCCTGTTTCGATTTCACAGTTCTCTCCATCATTCTCTGGATCTCCCACTGTCTCTTCTTGCCGTTGGTTGGTATCGTAATGCATTCTTTGGAATCCTGTTATTGTTCTATGTGTTGCGTCCACTGGTTTCTTCTTTTTTATTTCTTCGTTGACATTGTGGGCATCCTTTTCCTGTTCGTAAAGAATGACATTTCCGCAGCTTGAATTATACTTTATTTTCTCGCTGATGGGACTCACTTTTCACTGCCGTATAATGATATAGGTGTTACTATAGTTTCACAGAACTTTAATTTTGTATCTGTTGTTTTGTTTTTTAATGTTCTGTATATATCAAGAGATCCAAAAAAAGCTGATCCCCAGCGGGCTGTGGAATGAAAAGTCACGTCTTTTCTAGACTAAAGGAATGTTTATAACGTCAATTTCAGTTTAGGTTGTGTTAGCTGGAATTAAATAATAATGAAACGTCATTTTTAGGAGCAGCAATCTTTTATTGAACAACAATAAAAGAAATGAATAAACCTGAACTAATGTAATGATCGCATCAAATGTTGAAAATGTCAGCCTTCTTCCTCCAAACATTGCTGAACTCGTCTTCTCATACCTTCAAAAACATTTTGTAATAATTGAGGTGAGTTGTTAATTTCTTGACAGTAAAGTAAAGATTCAATAATGAATGTTCTTTGAAATGTATTAAAAACATTTTAAAAATCTGTCAGATTCGTATAAAACAAAAGTTAACTAATTTATCTGACATCATAAACATTCCTTTAGTCTAGTGACGTGACTTTTCATTCCACAGCCCGCTGAGGATCAGCTTTTTTTGGATCTCTTGGTAGTACCGCATATTGGTTGGAACTTCTCTAATTTGTTATTTATGTCGTTATCTTTTTCATAATGTGATATCATAGCCCAGGTACATGAAATGATTCATTAGTTGTATTCTATTATTTTCGACTACTATCTTTGACCAAATTGGATTTTTGCCATTGAAAGGCAGAACTTTCGTCCTTTTTATTAATATTTTTAAGTTGTAATACCTGCAAATTGGATTCAGGTTGTGTACCGATGCCTGTAATTGGTTTTCGCTATTGTGAATGATTATCTGATCGTCTGCGAATAGCACTGTATTGCAACATTTTCCTCCTTTTTAGTTCTATTCCAGGATCCACTACTCTTTTCCAATTTTTATGAAATCGTCTATATAAATATAAAATAATAAATAATGTGAGTGAGAGACTACACCATTATCATACTCTCTGATCTATTGTTATTTCTTCAGATTTGCTACTTCCATAGTCTAGTATTGTCTTTGTATCGGTGTATATGCTTCTGATTACTATTATTAAAGGCTGTACTTAAACTAGCGTTAAACGGCCGTGCACTAAAATGCCGTTAATAGATATGACATCATTGAAATGACGTGTGTGACGGCTTTTTATTGGAATGCCGTTCGCTTCCACGCTTCGTACATTTTCGTTGTCAAATTGACGGCATCTTATTATATTGCCGTTGCACATTATCGGTACTGAATGTCATTTTCGATAAAATATAGAATATGGCAATTTTTATTCGAGTTTTTTTATTGAAAATGATACACAAACATGTAATAACTACAAAATATGCTACATATAGCATTCTCTACAAAACCACCTAACCTAACTTAACCTTTTTTGTTTGAGGAGGGGAAACCATTTAGGAGCTTCCCTCATCCTGCGGGAGAGTGTGGAAATACTCCCTCGTCTAGAGGGCTCTACCCACTAAAACGCCTCCCCATCTACTTCAATGGTTCCGGAACTGCGTTGCATTACTTCGGAGCCACGTCGCTTACCGTTTCGTCTCTTTCATTTTTACCTCTTCTTTCTCCCTTTGTGTTTATCGTTCATTGTTATGGTATTGAAAGTGTGTTTTGTTTCTCTTATTCTGCTTTGGTATCCAGGATTGTTCTTATGTAATTATGGACGGTAATGCACGTTTCTTGGTCTATCGGCATTATATCTAACGTGTTATCCAGTGTTACTACTCTGCCTATCTTGGTGTTCAGTTCGTTTCTCAGATAATTCCATCTCCTACACGTGTAGAAGGTATGTTCCGGGGTTTCTTCATCTTTGCTGTACCTGCATTGTTCTTCGTTCTTTATTTTAAATCTTTTTAAGTATATGTTGAAATCTCCATGTCCGCTGAGAAATTGCGTTATATAGTAATCCATGTGTCCATGCTTCCTGTTTACCCAAGTTACAACATCCTTCATTATTCTTTTTGTCCATGCAGCCTTGCCCGTGTTCGGTACCCATCTTGTTTGCCATTTTTCTAGTATCGTTCTTTTAACTGCATTTTTGTCTCGTTTTCTCTTCCCGAACGTCAGGGTTCTCTCTTCCGCCATTAAGTCTATCGGTGTCGTGGAAGCTATGACCATTATCGCTTCGGTGAATATGGTTCTGTATCGTCTTGCTGTTTTAATTCCTATTCTTCGTTGTTGTTTTTCTACCATGTCTTGATATTTCACGTATTTTAGAGCTGACCTCCATATTTGTGCCGCGTATGACATTATAGAGTGAGATACCGCGCCTAGCAATCTCCTTTTACATTCTGTTGGTCCTCCTTTGTTTGGCATTAGTTTTGTGATTGCCGTAACACTTGTTTCTGCATTTTTTGTGGTTTCTATTAATAAGCTTCTTCATCTGCAGGTTTCGGTCGAACCATACACGCAGATATTTGATTGCTTCCATCGAAGTGACCTCGGTTTCTCCGAGTTTTAGTTAGTTATCTCTTTCACCTTTCTGGCACCGTATAAAATGACCACCTCAGTTTTATCCTTAGCTATTTGTAGCCCCTTTTCCTCTATTTTATTTAGTATTTTTACTAGCGCAGCGTTACCTATCGTTATGGCCGCTTGTTCTGTTTTCGCTGGTATTACTACCACAGTATCATCTGCGAAACGTATCGTGCTAACGCCTGAGGGCATGTCCATTTGTAGTATATCATTGTAATATATGTTCCATAATATGGGTCCCAGGACCGAGCTTTGCGGGACACCACAGGTTATGTGCATTAGAGATTCCTTCCCTATCAATAGTTTCCTATTATTCAAGTAGCTGGCAGTTAGTTTCCTTAGCTTATTCCTGGTTGGCATGACCTCGAGGGTGTTCAGAATTCTTCCCCATGGTACTGTATTAAAAGCGTTTTTTATGTCAACAGTGACCAGTATGCATATTTTTCTGTGTTGGAGCACTGCTTTTTTTGCTTCTTCGGCGGCTCGTTTTACTTTGTTCATCGCATCAATTGTAGATTTGCCCCTTCTGAAACCGTGCTGGTTAGGGGACAGCCAGTCCTCCACTTCCTTTACCATTTTCTTTGAAATTAGCATCTCGTACACTTTCCCTAGGCTATTAAGTAAACATATGGGTCTATATTTATCCTCTGTGTCACCTTCTTTTCTTGGCTTTTTTTATGAGGGCGAGTCTTGTTTCCTTCCATATATCCGGAAAACGTTCCTGTAGTATATTCACTGTTTATTACTTGTAGAATTTACTCTGGAGCTGTATAGATTACTTCCTTGACGATGTTTGGTGGGATGTAATCCGGTACCGGCGCCTTGTTCGCTTTAATTCTACACGTCGCCCACTCGAGGTTTTCTTGTGTGAATAACGTATTGTTCTCCGCGTTTTCCTGTAAGTCCATTTCTTCCCATCTCATAACCTGGCGCGAAGGGAATAGTTGCACTGCTAGCTCTTTTTGCTTCTCATCACTCATTTCAATCCTTGGAGATAGGTTTAGTTTTTTGGTTACCAACTTATATCCTATGCCCCATACGTCCTGTTCCACTTCATCGCATAGCGTTTTCCACGTATCTTCTTTGGCTTTTAGTATTGCCTTGCTTAGCTTCCTTCTTTCCTCCGCGTATTCTTCTTTAGGATGCGTTTTTGGTCGGAAGTTAAATTGGCATTTTTATTGCCCCTTGTTTACTTTCTTTTAGCCTGTAAGCATGTTCTTCTCCTTTCCGCTATGTTATCGTTCCACCAGTATACCTCTCGTTTTCGGTTGGTTTTCCTCTTCGGAAACGTTTGGCTTAGGGCTCTCTTGATTGCCTCGGTTGTTTCATTGGCGGTTGGCTCTGCCATTTGTTTAAACTCCATTTTAACCCTTTCCCCGAAATTGGGTAAGAGCATCTCTCACCCTCTTTGTTTCTTGTATTTCATAGTATATGTTTTGATGCAGGCTCAGGTTTTCTTCATTTGCTACCTCCCAGTTTTGTATCTTGTCTAACATGTCCTCAGAGCACATTGTTAAGTCGAGATGCGATTTCGACGTGTCTCTAACAAACGTTGGTTTCGTTCCATCATTTACTATTACTGTAGGTCGCACCCTGCCGTCCATCCTAGTAATATGGTTCCCCTCTGGTCGTCTTGTTGGGATCCCCACAGTCGGGCTTTGGCATTGAAATCGCCGGCCAAGACTACTTTTTTGTTTCCTTCTTTTAGACTTCTACATGTCTTCTGTAGAAATTTTCCATATTCTTCAGATGTTTTGTTTGACGACCAGTAGCACGCACATATGGCTATGTTGTCTATCTCCACCTTTACGTATCCCTCTCCGTTTAGATCGCAGCCCGTGATTTCTGTCTTTACTATATATTCTTATGGCTGCATCCTTTTCTCTGTCTGTTAGCCAGGGCCTGTCTGTTACCATTTTCTTATTGGGTTCGGAGACAATACATATGTCTATTCCCTTCTCTAATGCTACGACTGCATACAATTGGCTTTGCTTGTTGGCCTTCTGCGCCATCTTTATTATGCAGATCTCATTTGTATAGGACTGGTTCGGTCCCAATTCTTTTTGTTCTTACCTAACCTAACCTAACCTAACCCCAATCTATACCATTAATATCCAGATTCACACCTTTAGTATTTAGCACAAATTGTTAACACAATAATTAAAAAATTGAACGCAATCGCAACCAAAATAACATGAAGTAGGTAGTGCCGATAATGTCCAGCAACGGCAATATAATAAGATGCCGTCACTTCGACCACGAAAATGCACCAAACGAACGGCATTCCAATAAAAAGCCGTCAAACACGTCACTTCAATAACGTCATATCTATTAACGACATTTTAGTACACGACCGTTTAACGGTAGTTTAAGTACAGCAATTATTAAATGCTATGGATAACCACCGTCTATCAATATTTGCCATAATACGGATCGGTCCACACGGTCGAATGCCTTTTCGTAGTCTATAAAGGCCGTATGTGTTTCTAGATTGTACTCGACTCGTTGTTCTATTATTTGTTTGCCTATTCTAAAGCCGCTCTGTTCTTTTAATACTAAATAATAATAATAATGTTGAGCACATCTGCTATGATACTGAGTCTGTTATTTGTTATTTTTGTTTACATTTTATACACGGTGTTCAGTAGAGTAGAGTAATGCATCGGTAGTTTTCGCAATTGTATCCCTGTTCTTTTTCAAACAGCTATTTTACGTACCCTATTTGCCATGCTATGGGTATTTTACACTGCTGCCAGCACATATTAAATACATGTAGTATCCTAAATTTGAGGGAGAGTCCTCCGCACTTTATTTAGTTCGCTGTTTATACCATTGTGGTCTTTTTAGGGCCTCTCCTAATTCTGATAATGTTATTGGGTCTGCGTCGTGTGCGTGTCTACGTCTCTTATTTCGTCTAAACTCTCCGTCTCTTCTACTTTAGTTTCCGATTTTGAATTTCTTTACCTACCATACTCTTCGTCTTCCTTACACCATAAACATTTATAGTGGTTTTTCCATTGTTCATATGATATAGTATTTATGTGAGCTGTATTTTTTCCGTTTTATTAAGTTGTTCATTACTTTATAAGCTAGTGACTGACTTCCGTGTATGTCATGCTCTATTGGGTTAATTAATTGTTCCAATGATTCTTTGTGTGGTTTTCTTATTGCTGATCTTGTGCTGTTACGGTTTTCTTTGCACATTTCTTTCTCTCTGTCCGTATTGCTAAACTCTTAAGCCTTCCTTGATTCTTATTTTATTTTTGAAGCCTGCTACCTCCCTTGCTGATGTCTATGTCCGTTGGTATTTGTTGGAAATATTCGGTCAACCTTTTCTCATACAGATCTCGAATTATTTGGTCTTGTAGCTACTACAACTTAAATGTTTCTTCTTGAACATACTTCTTTCTTTCTTTTCTTCCACTGTTCCGGAATTCCTATTTCACTTGCAACTAGAAAATGATCCGAATAGATGTCACTGTCTCTATATACTCTTACATCTTGAGTTAAAGTTCGTAGTTTTCCATTAGCTATTACGTAGTCGATAATAGATCTATATCCTCTTGCGGCCCAAGTAAATTTAGTGTTCTCCCTTCGAAAGAAGATGTTCGTTATTCCTAGTTCTAGTTCTAGTTCATTTATATGTTGTTCGCCGCAGGTGCCAATAATGTTTACTATTGGTTGGTTTCCAATTCTGGCATTTAAATCGCCATTGATTCTGATGTAGTCGCTTTTATTATACTTGTTAATTTCTTGTTGTAGTATTTCATAAAACTGTTGAGTCTCTTCTTTTTATACACTGCTATTATTGTCATATGACCACGTTTGGTCTTAAATCTTACCGTAGATATCATTTTATTAATGTAAGACTAACACTCAGTTTTTGGTTTCCATTTTGTATCTATCAGAATTGCAACTCCGCAGATTGCTCTTCTATTTCGTTCAACACCACTATATACCATTGTGTAGTTGTCTATGTCTTTTGCCCTTCTTTTTCTTGGTCTCAGTTATGACGACTATATTGATATCTCTTTGCTGGACTTCCTTTATTAGTTCCATGTATTTAGTATTTATACCTCTCACTAGTAATCGATTTCAAATCGCTTATCCTTAACTCGTTTGTCGCATTTGGCTTGATCCGCTCGGCATTAATCTGTCAAATTTTTAAGTATTTGTTAATTTCGTAGTATGGGATACCAATCCATAGCTAGATATTCCAGTGGTGGTGCTACCACTTTAAGGTCACTAGACTTGTTCGGTTTTCTGAGTATCTTCTCTTAGTCGAAATGTACTGGTTTAAAGTTCGCCGTCCTTGTTAGATACAGTCTATTACAACTACAGTCACGAGGTCCGTCGAGAACGTAGAGATAGTGTTCGCTGGCGGAGCTGCTAATAAGATCCACAGACATTTCTCGAGATTTTGTGGGGTGTGCTTATTCGTCATTAGCATCCCATTCGAGACCATACCAGCATTTACCTTCCTATATCCTTCCTTGTTGTATAAATAGAACTTATTATATTTTGTTTCCTTCTAACGTGAAATGTTACTAAATCTTAGGGCGTGTTTATACTTCCACTGGTATGATGGAACAGAATAAGGAAGAATATATCTGTCTCCTTTTTTTGTGGGCGTTCAATCTCTTAGTGGATTTTGCCTGAATCCACTTACTGATATCTGCATTTTCCCAACGGCATGGCCAGTAGAATCTGCATTACCTACGATGATGTCACAGCCGCGGGAAATAGGAAATGGGTTGAGAATCAACCCCACAAGCTCACAGTTTCGCTAGCAGTCGTTTCCAGTCTCACGATACTTGTAATAAAGGGTGATCTAATAAGAGCTTTACGATTTGTTTTTTAAATAAAACTCAAAATATATAGAAAATTCGCAGTTTCGTGATATTGAAATAAAGGAGAGGTATACGAGTTAGGTAAAGAACACAATATGGAATATTTGTCATTTTTTTATTACTTCGCCGTTGAGTTTTGGAATTATCCGGGGCTGATTCATATACGTAGCCTCAGAGAAAAAAAATACAAAGGTGTCAAATCATTGCTGGGCGGCCAATTAGTATCCCTATTTCGAGAAATAATCCGTCCTATAAATTACGATGAGCTATTTATGGCGTGCATTGCGTGATATAGCGAGCAAAAAGTTGTGGAACATAGAAACCCGAAAGCAAACGGTAGCGAGCAAACGGTGGCGAGCAAACGGTGGAGAGCAAACGGCGGCGAGCCAGTGGGCGGACATCTTCTCCTATACTTTGATACTAATAAACTTGGAATTTTTTAAATATTATGAATTTTAATCAAAAAACAAATTTTACAATTTTTATTGGATAATACTGTACTACGTTCATTTAGCCTTCGTGCGTGAAATCAATATATTTTATAATACACACATTTAGTACACAGAACTCTAAATAGTGTTTAGTTTTTTTTGCTCTTACTTTTGGCGTATCTTACAGCCTACTATAAATAACTATTGTTTAATTTAATCAATGAACTTTTCACTTATGGAAAACCAATGAAAACATTATTTCAAAATTTCTGTTGTAATGAATATAAATGGAAATTCCCAACTTCTCTGCGTACTATTGCATACCGGTCTTCGCTTTGTCACGTGCTTCTCCTCAGCGCTAAGGTAGAAACACGGGGAAATTACAGTTTAACGTGGAATCCGAACGGTAGAGATTCCAAAGAAAGTTTTAGCTTTAAGATCCCACGATTACCTCGGATTAGGAAATTGTGTGTGTGGTGGGTTGCAGCACAATATTTTTATACGTTACTTGGTAATGCTGGGGGAATCAGACCATAAGCCACGGTATGCTCAGAAACTATACTCTACCAACTGAGATACCACCACACTCGCAAGTCCTATAGCTAATAATAGTTATTCATAAATCATTAAACATAAACTTGTACGTAAGTTTTTGCAATGAGAATGTGCCTCCTAGCAGTACTTGATATGCTAAGCAATTACGAGTATTGTCACCGAATTTATTCTTTATTTCCTACGGTTGTATAAGCATGTAGAAATGAGTGCTTTCGTAACGACAGTACCTATATAATTTTCATTATATTTTATGTATGATTACTTACAATTACTATTATAATTATGTGTTTAGAAGAAACATTACTTACTTGGTTCTTAAGGTTAGTTGTTAATAAAACAGTTGTGCTTAACGAAATTGCGTAGTAGATCATCCACATAGTTATTAAAGTTAAGCCAGTGTTAGTAATTCCATATTGAAATAGTATAAACCAGCAAATAAAGTGCGCCTTCCAAATTATAAGAATAAAGTTTAAACAGCAATGTAGCAAATTAGTAAAAGAATAGATTCGGTTAACCAGTTCGGCTGTATCAACCAGTTGAACGTGTACATTTGTTAACTTTCCAATCGCAAGTATGGACGAACTTGCTGGAGTCGTAATTTCGATGAGTTTCATAACACCGCTCTTTAAGATTTCGAAGCGACTTGTCAGTATAATTATGTTTCTATGAAACGACAGCTCTAGCGCACACTTATAAATATTAAACGCTAAAAGTGTATACATTGATACGTAATCGATGGGCTTCTTGGTGACGCAGTAATCAACGGAACTCAAAGTAATCAAAATTGAAATTGCAAAGGTAATTAATTTAAAGTTGGATGCACCAATCTGTTTATTAGTTGCCTCATTATTCAGGTGGAGCTTTAGGACATTATCTATTTTTGCTACATCTGCCCAGACTTTTAATAATTGCCAGCCGCGTATTTCATTACAAAGTATCATTAAAACCAAGGAAGCTCCAGAAAAGCATACTTTCAGAACATGTATGTAAATTTGAATATTATTGAATTGGTATTCCGGGATATATGTAATCTCAATTAACGCTCCGCCTAGCACTGATGTTGCAATAAATACATAAAAAACTATTTTATACCAACTACAGCGTTGAATTCTTTTTATTATTCTGTTACCAGGTGGTCCCTCAATAGAAACAGTTGATAAACCAAGCCACTTGGAAAATAAATGCACTGGACCAAGAGCCTTGCAAATGTCTTCCATTGTTTAAAGACAGCTTATACCAGCCTACACCAAGATCAATACTGTAGGAGAGATTGTCAATAATTCATTCACTTGAATTTACTAACAACATATGTTGTTTTGGATTATAGTCTTTATGTTTCTTGCCGTAATGCTTTAATTAAAAGGGTTTGTTTCATGAAGATTAAACAAAAATAATAACGTTCTGTTCTAGTGGAACTGGCGATTAGGATGAGGCTCTACACTCAATAAAGGGGTGCGGCCTGCAAAGCGGAAGGTCACAGCTGTTGTATCCGTCCTCTCACACTCGGTTGTCACGTGGCAAAATAATGACACGTCGTGAAGTGGTTAGCATCACACAGTAAACAACCGCATTATTACCTCGTGTTCATTCGAACGCAGATACCCAATTATCTAAAGCGACTAGGTAGGCCGCCCGCCAGGCATTGCTTCGGGGGTTGATCTCCCGATCTACCGCACCGCAGCCCAATGCTCTAACAACTGGACCACACTGGCGCATTTTTTGTTCAAATACGGACGGCAATTATACGAAGTTTCAAGTAGGAAACCTGTACATTATTCGACATACGGGAACTGGAAACGCTTGAATCCGTTTCTGATCACGCTCATGATTGATGTAGTCATTGGTGAAGATATTTTTACTGACAAAACTTTAATAGTATAAGCCTGGATTATTTTACTGCCCCATTTTAGCCACAAACAAACTCTTCGTTAACTTGGAAGCAACTTTATTGGATGTCCCGCATCTTTGGATTCACTCGTCGAAATACTTTACCTTGAAAGCGAGTTACATATCCAGCTATGCTACTGTGCTAGGACCCCTCTATCTTATCGACCCTCCTTATCATGTGCATGCTTTAGTATATAATCGATTTCTTATATTAGTTAAGTTAGTCTAAATCTGTCCATTGCTGTTGCATGTCCTTATGTACACCAATGTTTTGATATTTTGAAAACTCCTATGTCAATAAAACTGCATAGTAAAATTAAATTGTTTTAATCGTTTCGGTCCACGAATCGAAACTGGCGCAGTCTTGGTAGGATTCTAAGAGAAAAATTGCATTACAACATTTATTGCATTTTTCGCACGTTTCAACGTCTTGCTTAGAATCGTAAACCTCGTCCAAACCAATTCATTCGAGAAGCATTCCAGCCATCGAAGAACTTCACGGACCATCTCGAATTCATTGAAGGAAGACCGAGTACAAAAATCGACAGTCAACCAACTTCGAATTCAAACCCAGTCCATAGGGGACAACACTAATCATCGAGATTACCTGGTCAACAGCTGACTTCCAGATCATCGGGATCAACCCATCTACTATTCACCTACAAGGATGAAGTAAGATTCTTTCACGTAAATAAGTGAATTATTAAAACTAGTAAACTTCTACTAACCTAAATATAAGTTAATTATAAGTTCAGGTGTAACCTGGTAAGCGAAACGTATGACGTAATCTGTTAAAGATTATATAAGAAGTTATACTATTCTGGTTACATGCGTAGGAACCCTGTTAAATCCCGTAGAATAAAAATTGTTTACTAACGTAAAAACCATTTCGACTAAAAATAATAGTGAATCAGTGAACTTTTTCGTATGAACAACAGAAATTTTTTAAGACCACCTGTATTATTACCAATCAATCGAGCAATAATAATTGAAAATCAAATTTTAGAACCTTTAGAGATCAACATGGCAAATATTTTTCCCCCTGGTTTTAATATGACAATGTTAACTGAAATACCTACATACGACGGTAGTACTAGCACTTTATCTGAATTTATACGAGCAGTTGAAGTTATATTAAATCAATTTTTAGTACCAGCACAACCTGATGCATATATTAATACACTATTATTATCTTCAGTTCGCAATAAATTACGTGGACCTGCTTTAGAGGTAACTACAGGTTATGATTTTGCTAATTGGTTTGCTTTAAGAACAACGCTAATTAATAATTTCGGAGACCAACGTTCTGAATTAAACCTCACATTAGATCTTGCAAAATGCATCAAAATTCAAGAGAAACTCCAATAGAATTTTTTAATCGTATTAGAAGTGTCTTAGCAGTACTTAATTCCAAAATCTCTTTAGGACCAGAAGCTCAAGAAATAAAAAATTTTAAATTAACCACCGCTAAAAGTCTAGCCCTTACAGCTTATCTAAGTGGATTAAACGAACCATTCGGTTCACTTTTGCGAAGTAGAAACCCTGCAGATTTAGAAACAGCAATTTCAATTATTAAAGAAGAAATAGATATCCGCTATTCACAAAGGTATCACACCACCCAAACGCATAAAAATTCTAAACCAATTACAAATAATGAATTAAAATATAATAATTTCTCACAAAATGCACTTACCCCGCGAGACAACTTTAATGTACCTCAAAATACCTCAAACCAATATCTTAGACCACAAAATTCTTTCCAAAATTTTGTACAACGCGATAAAGCTCGAAACCCTACACTACGATTAAATCCCAATAATCCACCTTCACGATTCCCCAATCAACGTCCATACGAATTTAAAAATCAAAATGTCTTTGCACCTCGAAGAGGCTTTACTAATAATTCTCCTGGCGAACCAATGCAATTAGGAACAGCGATTAAACGTCCTAATTCTCAAAATTTTAATACCAATAACGCTAAACGAGTCAGTTCCCAAGATACTCAGTTTACACGCCAATCAAACCAACCCACAAATTTTCATTCCCAGGAACTCTTTTATCACGACGATAAAGAAGTGGAAGATTGCCCTGACCCCAGTTATGACTATGATATACTTAACGAAAACGATATAACTCACGATAATGAAAACGAAATCACTAATTGTGAATACGAACCAGACTATTACGATAATGTAAATTTTCCAAACTAGCCTCGGATATTGAAACCTTTAATCTCAACGTGATAAAGTCTAACCTACCCTATCTGCTTGTACCCCATACGTAAGATAAGATATTACTGGATACGGGTAGCACTAAAACTTTAATATCACCCTCATTTGTTAAAAAGTATTTCCCCGATAAGATTTTTAATCATCAATTTGAAATCACAACTTCCCACGGCACCACGGTGCACGATAAAGTCGCAGATATTCCTATAAATTCTCTATTTTCCGAATCCGGTACTCACACTTGTTACATGTTTGATTTTAATCCAAATTATGTAGGATTAATTGGAGCTGATCTGTTTTCGCAAATCAAGGCTACAATTGATTTTAAATGGATGCACGTTCAAACGGAGCATACCGTTGTTCCATTTTTCTATACCCCGTCCAAATTAAAACAAGAAACTCAAAAACGTAATGAATGTAATTTTTCAAAAATTAAAAATAATTTAGAACCCATTAAATTCATAATTATACCACGCCGTTCTGAAATCCAAGTCAAATTACCGACAGTTAATAAAAACGGTATTCATATATGCACTAAAATTAATTTTAATAAACATTGTAAAACGCCTAATGCTATCGTAAAAGTACATAACAACTACTTTAACACTACTGTAATTAACACGTCCAACGAACAACAAAATTTTAATGTTTACAACCCTTTAGTTCTTGAACCTTATGTAATTAATGAAAATGTAGAAACAAATAACATAGAATCTGACAATCGATCGAGAAATAAAATTTTGACCGACAACTTAAATAACATCAATTTAAATCATCTAAATGACGAAGAAGCACACGCCTTAAAAACATTATGTTACGAATACAAGGATATATTGTACACACCCGAAATACCTCTCACATTTACCAATTTAACTGAACATCGAATAAGAACAAAAAACGACATCCCCATTTACACCAAAAATTACAGATACCCTCACATACACCGCGAGGAAGCAACAAATGTCAAAAATGTTAAAAGAAGGAATTATTGAAAATTCAGAATCACCTTACAATGCCCCAATTTGGATAGTTCCAAAAAAATTAGACAATTTCGGCAAACAAAAATGGCGCATAGTAATAGACTATCGTAAATTGAACGACAATACTATAGAAGACAAATACCCCCTACCACTAATCGAACAAGTGTTAGATAATTTAGGAAAATCCGAATATTTCACTACCCTTGACCTTCCGTCTGGATTCCACCAAATTGCCATACATGATAAAAATAAAGAAAAAACTGCATTTTCCACTGAGGATGGTCATTTCCAATTCAAAAGGATGCCTTTCGGGTTGAAAAATGCTCCAAGTTCTTTCCAAAGATTAATTAATCAGTCATTGCTTGGACTTACGCCCACACAATGCATGGTTTATCTAGATGAAATAATAATTTACTCGAAATCCATACAAGAACATATGATCAAGTTACGAAATGTCTTCGACAGATGTCGAAAGTCAAATTTAAAAATCCAACTAGATAAATCTGAATTTTTGAAAAATTCAATAGCTTATTTAGGACATATACTTACTAAAGACGGAATAAAACCTAAGCCAAATAAAATAGAAGCAATCAGTAAATTTCCTTTACCTAGTACCCGTACAGAAATCAAATCATTTTTAGGAATGTTTGGCTACTACCGTAAATTTATTAAAGACTATGCTAAAATTACAAAATTTCTAACAGTTTGCCTCAAGAAAGATAACAGGATCATTCATGACGATAATTTCATTCAAAATTTTAATCACTTAAAAACAATCCTAATGAATGTTTTAATCGTTTCGGTCCACGAATCGAAATTAACGTGCGTCGGGATAAATCGGCGGGAAACGTTAATATCAAATGTAAATTTGTATCTGTGACAAGATACGTAAATATCCAAATATTTACAATGGAAAAATGGAGACTTACCATTCTTGTACGTAGAAGAATTAACATATGATTATTTTTATTTGCTATGCGAGGACGGAGTAGGGAATACTTCTCCAAATAATAAAGAAATTTAAAAAAAGTTTAGATTCTTATATGTATTATTGAATTTTACATTATACAAGGAATCAAAATTACTAAAATTTATTTTCGGCACATCCTGTACAATAAAAATAAAATCTGCGGTTTGTTTATTAGCACATTTTTACTTTCCTATACCTTTCACTTGCTCAAATGTCTTGTTAATTTAATCTTTCGCTAACAAGTGCCCATATTTGTAAGTATTTTAATTTACAGAAACAGTACAGTACATGAAAAGAACAACAAGATATATAGATTATACTGTTGCAGTCCTGGAAGATAATCTATGAGGAGTTTTCAAACTGAAACCCCATCAGGAGACAATTTTAAATTTATGTTAATTTAAAGTTAGCCGTAACCCTTACTAATATATCCATGGCAACTCTTTCGCTTTCACATTATTTTTATAGTTGCAGTTACCATGGCGGAATGTTCTATTTTATTGTATTGTAGCACAAACAATGCGCAATTTTCAAATTTCTTACGAATGAAGGCGTAACGACGGAAATTCTTACAAGATTGCGAGCACAATATGGCGGTCAAAGTTTGATGTTGAAGTCGTCGAAATCTTTGAAAACCGGGAATACTTATATAG
>JABXWE010060299.1:0-11263 GCA_014611495.1 Limonius californicus
ATACCATAAGTGCAAAAGAAAAACTTGGACAATAAGAAATTTTTTAATTTACTAATCATAACAACATAAAATTAAAGATAAATGTAAATATATAATGCATTAATAATAACATTTTATCAAATATGCAGAGTGCCAATTTGATAACATCTCTGGAAATAAAAAAGGTTTTGAACTTTTCTACAACATGAAGGGGAAATTATCATGACTCATAAGGTAGCCTTCCCTATTCAACCCCATAGGCTTTAGGTATTCCAACAAACGATTTCAATTAGTAACATCCACGTTGTAATGTGTCTTTGATAAGCTTTTACAAAATGCTATTCAATAGTAGCAAACATTTTTTCCCTGTCTTGTTTCAGAAAAATAGGATGATCTCCAAATTCTTTAGATTTTCACCCAGCTAGACTACTTTCTATGGGGGTCACTTAAAATCTGTTGTCTACAAAACTCAGCTTCTGTCCATCGTATAACTGCGGCAAGAAACAGTTTAGGAGTTCTGGGCTATTCAGCAACAAACTTTTCAAAATGTTTGGAGAGAATTTGAAAGTAGATTTTACTATTGACTACAGAATAATGGAAATAACTTTGAACATTTAGAGTTATATTTTAGAATTTGAATTACAATAATTAGTTCAGAAAGTTTTGAGTTTAATATTTAATTTTTCCGAAACAAGTCAGGAAAATCTGTTGGATACTATTGATTAGCCTCTTGTAAGAGCTTTTTAATGAAGTATCACAATGTGATTTGAAATTCTTTTGTCGGGGTACCTAGAGCCTAAGCAGTTGAATGGGGAAGGTTACCTTATGAGTCATGGTGATTCTCCCTTAATGTTATAGAACTGTTTTCTGGAAAATTTTAATAGCTATTTTTTTATTGATAATTGATAGCCTGTATAATTATTATCACAATTTACATAGTGTTGACTTGAATGAATATTTTCGAATTGAGACAGTGTGGTTATGTAATATTTGTTAGCCACATACAGTGTAACTATAATTTCGAATTGTGGTTCTTCTACTGGATCCATTTTTCCACGTGCGGCAGAAGGTTTTCAAATAAATGTCTGTCTTTAGGCATTGGTTTGCTTGTCTTCTTCCCGGGGTGCTATCATAATGACATAATGTTAGCAATCAATTCATCATACCGTTCTCTAGACTGAACAGATCACAATGGTGATTTGCCTTTGGCATTCCCATCCTGGTATCCGGCTATAATCACTCCGAAATAATCACTCCGGTGAAAACCACTCCGGTCAAAATCACTCCAACAAGAACCACTCCAAGCAATAATCACTCCAAACGAAAACCCCTCCGACAAAAAACACTTTAGTAAAAATCACTCTTGTAAATAATCACTCCTGTGAACAATCACTCGCATAATAAATCAAGCAAAAAAATTGGTGCTCATACATATTTATTATTGCAATCTACAAAATAATATTAAGAATAATCAGGGGTGAATTTATTTATAATAAAAAAATTAATGCATATATGTAATAGCTACATGCTAAGCGTTTAATTTTATGTTATGTTATGAAACATAACACAACAAAATATTATCAGGTAGATACGTAAATACCAAACAGGATCGTTAATCCCGTACTGAACTGCGAACAAAATTGTTAGGTTACTTATCACAAATTATTTAAGTATCTTCGAATCTTAAGTGTATACCTGTAATTCTGAAGAAAAACAGATTCACAACAACCCTTAATATTTTTATATTATAATAAATTAATTGATTGTTAACAGGAGTGATTATTTACAGGAGTGATTTTTACTAAAGTGATTTTTGTCGGAGGGGTTTTCGTTTGGAGTGATTATTGCTTGGAGTGGTTCTTGTTGGAGTGATTTTGACCGGAGTGGGTTTCGCCGGAGTGATTATTTCGGAATGATTTTGACCTGCACCGAAAGTTTTGTTCAATAAATCTTCGTTATCGATATTATTTAAAAACCAGTAGTAGTATCGTCGTCTTTGTGGAAAACCGTGTTGAAACAGTTCGTGCATGACAGTCAAATTTTCTTTTAAGATGGTTCTGCAAGTTCCGTATAAAAGGTGAACTTGTGATAAGATACAGAGAATTGTTTTACATTTTTGACAATCTCATTGGTTCGCTTTTTGGGTTTACCAGTTGCTTTTTTCCTGTCAACCTTACCGCTTTCACTAAATAAATAGGTAAAAACTTTCCGAAAATATATAGAAATTACATGTACGCAAAACAAAATTCAGCGTAAATAAAAAACATTCCTATTCAAGATGGGTGAATAATATTATAAATACAATTGGTAAAGTAGGAAAAGAGGGCACAGTTAACATTTTCCCAGAGGTGGACAGTTTGTACACTTTAGAAAATGTCATCCACCGACCTTGTAATTTGTTACTGTCTAGGAATAATATTTTTCGTTGCATTTGCAGCCCTGCGAAAAAAATAGGAAGATAATTTTCCCAACCCTGGTGATCATTGATACCTCTGAAATTATTGGTAAGATTTGGATAACATTAGAAATTTAGCAAAATAAGTTGCCAAGTACACTTTACAATACACAGAAGCAAAAATATTTAAATAAGCACACCAAAATACCTACATTTTATCAGTAATAACTTACAGAGATGCAAATTGAAACTGTCTGTCGGCGTACTTCAATCAACGAGCGAAATACCAACGGGATTTTTTCATACTCCAGATAATAATCTTAGCATATTTACAATACTACACCTTCATCAACATCCAAATGTCCCACCATTACAATACTCAAATGTTATGACATCAGAATGTGCAGCTTAAATATTTGTTCCTTTTCAGAATGTAGGGCTAAAATAAAGATCTTCAATTTGTCAATTGTCAAATTGATGAAAAAAATTTTGTCTCCATAGTATTCTATATAATATCGTCCAAACAGAGCTTAGTTTTAATATAGAATAAATGAAAAAGAGTGTCTTTGTGGGACGCAATGAGGATAATGAAGACATCTATACTTTGATGCTAAGTAGAAAAATAGAGAATTCTTGCTATCAATTTATTTTTTAGTTTTGCCATCTTGATCTATATGTTTTATAGGTAATAAGTTAGAACACTGTTATAAATTAATATACACATAAATCAAAAATTACACTTTACAAAATTTTATCCGAATCCTAAATATGTTTCAATTCTCAAAAAATGCGTTTACACATTACAATTCTAGTAAGTATTTCTCCTTCTTCACGTGCGTTATCCGTTCCGGATGTTCGCAATCAATAAGGCAATCTAGTATTTAAAGGCTATAAAACAATTTACAGTTTACGTTAAATTGGATAACGGTATCTGGGTAAACAAGGTACAATAGGCATTTTGAAAAATAGTAGCGCCTTTTCTTTAACGCTAAAGAATTTAATAAAAATCAATCGATTCATATTAATGATGTCTAACATACAATAGTCTCAATAGCACAGAATAGGTTTGTTGAAACCGCTTTCGTTTTAAATTATATTCAAAAATCTGTTCTTTAATGAATTTTTTTCTATTTCGGTTTTATAAAGCCGTTCTAAGCGCACTGTTTTAGCTTAAAAACAGTACGTTAAGGAGGCCTATAATCGTACTGTTTTTAGTTTGTTTTTTTACGATGTTGGTAGTTCGATTTGAATTTGAAAGTTTTGGAAAGTGTTAGTTTCAAGCACACCTGTCAGTGCTCGCCAATACAAAGTGTTCTTTAAAAACTCCTATGTAAATCGGAATGACGGTAAGAATTATTCTACATAAGATTTATTTAAAATACTACTTAAACTTCCTCAATAAGAAAAAATAGTATAAAGAACACGTTCATAAGACCACTTGTCGGCCTCGTCCGTTGAAAAACTCGACGCTTCGCGTCTCGTTTTCAAACTTTGGACTCGTGGCGTTAAGAAAAGTGCCTTATGAAACTAGTTCTTTAATATACTATTATGTACGTATCTACAGGCAGACATTGTTTAAAAGGTTTTACTTCTAGAGGTTCGAAGGTATAAATCCGTTAATATTTCAAAACTGAATTACTTAGGAATTAAATATTTCTCAATATTTACAGTATGGGAAAGCAGAAGCACACCGCATTTCCAGTTTCTTTCTGGGAATTCTTGGACGGGCATAGCTTTAGCTAAACTACTATTAGGACGAAAATATTGTATTATATGAAGAAATTATTATTTGAAGGATAGGAAAGTCCCGACGTTTGCTATTACAAAGATTATTGATTATAAGATTTACTGCTTATTACAGAATAACTAAATAAACCTGAACGTTAATAAATAATGAACGCATTTGTATACACATTTTTCACTCTGTATACAATATCTAATTACATTTTATAGTGCACATAATGCATATCTAAAGTTTTTACTACACATTTTATCAAATATTTCTCAGTTATTGCTACATAAACTTGCCCCACTTCCTTCTTTAGAAATTAGAATAATATTATACAGGCCGGTTGTGAATTGTTTTACAGGCTATAACTTCATTATTAATAAAGATATCGGATTTTTTTTCTTTTTTGCTTTGAATACAGTTACGCACGCAAGAAAATGACATTGGTCAATTGTGATCAGCGTCTGCTATTTTTGCACACTGACAATTCAGTGGCGGCTCGCCAAGTGATGTAGGTGAAGTGCCTTTTCATTCAATTGCGAATATTTATTTAAATTACATAACAAATTATTTATTAGCATTACCCCTATTAGGAGTCGTTTATTTATGGCATACATACTCGTAGGTACAATAGGCTTAGTGAAAACAAACAAAAATGTAAGTTTTAAATGCAGTCCGTCGAGCGTCGACCATAAAAAACCTTACCTACAACACTCGTCGAGCAATTGTAGTGAAGAGTCAGCGTCAAACGTATTTTAACTCTGCACTTATACTTCAGTTGTCATGGTAACGCCTACATCAATATCTACAATTGGTTCACGGTGAATTGCGCAAGTGAATAGTTCAGTCGCAAACAGCCGCTCAACTGCATATTCAGGTTTGACCTTCGGTTTTTAAACAACAATTTTGAATTCACATTTTTAGCTGTAGTATTTATTGATATTTTCTCTCTCACTGACATATTATTTGATGTTCTCTAAAAGAAATCATTGAATATTCATTTACGTGTTACAAAAATAAACAAAACTATTGAACTATTAAAAAGGAAAAGGAATGACGATTAGCCTTACAAATAGTGACATTAGAAGAAAATATAGAATTTTGTTTTATGAAGTACTGGATCACATTGTAATAGAAATGGAAGTAAGGTTTCAAGACTGCGATAAGTTACAATTCATGTCTTTGGCTGATACTACGAAACCAGAAATTCGAACAATATGATTCGTGTTTTCCGTCTAAAGCATTTGAAAATTTAGGTCATTTTATGGTAAAACATTAACCAAAAGTCAGCGTCTTAAAAACGAATTAAATCTTCTTTATGCCGATGGAAGTTATAGAAAATCTCAATGAGAACAAAGTAATTTTTACGGAAGCCTACAAATTGTTTTGCCTCATATTAACTATTCCACCGACAAGTGCTTCAGTGGAAAGAAGTTTTTCTTGCCTTAAACGAATAAAAACGTACTTGTCTGTATATTCAATTGTATAATAAAGCGCTAAAATGAACATTACAATTGAAAATCCCGCCAAATATGAAGTGCACACTGTGATTCGTTCTCGCCATGTACAACACGAAAACGTTGCCGAAATATACTGTCAAATATACGAGGTTAACGGTCCAGCCATCATGAGTGATGGAAAGGTTAGACATTAGTGTAAAAATTTCAGAAATGACTGAACAACAAAGTGAGAGACCTTCTATTGTCAACGACGATCTTGTGGAAAAAGTTAACAACAAAATTTGTGAAGATCGGCGTTTCGCGATTTCGGATATCGCCGCAAATTTTTCACATGTTTTACGGATGGTATTATATAACATTGTCCGAACAGGCTACAGTACCACAATCTTTGCGCGAGATCGATGCGAAAGATGTTGCCTACACAGATCTTCCTGCATAGTTACGAAACTGATGGCGATAAGTACCTGAATCACATTGTCAGTGACGACGAGACTTGAATTTCGTACACAAATGCTGAAACCAAAGAACAATTAATCCAATGGCAGGATGTGAGTTCCCCTAAAGCCAAACAGTTCAAGCAAACCTTCGAGTACCGAAAGCTTATGCCTACTATTTTCTGGAACTGGCGTATTGTTGATTGACCGCAATCTTTGCGCGGGATGGATACCAAAGATGTATACACAGATCTTCCTGCATCATTACGAAACTGATAGCGTTAAATACACAAATGTTGAAACTAAACAACAATTAATCCAATGGAAGGCTGTGAGTCCCCTAAAGCCAATAGTTCAAGCAAACCTTCGAGTACCACAAGCTTATGCCTACCGTTTTCTGGGACTGGCGTATTGTTGATTGACCGCAATCTTTGCACTCGATGGATGCTAAAGATGTCTACACAGATCTTCCTGCATCGTTTCGAAACTGATGGCGATGAGTGTCAGTGACGATGAGACTTGAATTTCATACACAAATGTTGTAACCAAACAATTAATCCAATGGAAGGATGTGAGTTCCCCTAAAACGAAAAAGTTCAAGCAAACCTTCGAGTACCGAAACCTTATGGATACTGTTTCCTGGGACTGGCGTATTGTTGATTGACTTCCTGGAACGTGGTGTAACAATTAATGCAGACGTGCATGGTGAGACCTTAAACAAGTTGAATAGGAAGTTTAACACAAAAGACGAGGATTGCACCCTCTGGAGTCGTACTTTTGTGCGATAATGCCCTACCGCACGTTGCGGCTCGCACTGTGCAGATTATTGAGCAATTCAATTGGGTAATTTTTAAACCTATCCCATAAGGTCCCGTCTTAACGCCGAGTGACTATCGTCACTTCTTCCATCTTGAGAATTTTTAAGAACCGTCTATCGCTTTCTCGACTACTACGGCATGAAGATGACAACTTTATATGACGAAGGTATACAAAAACTTTATCACTATATGTAGTATGTTTAAATTGAAAGGGTAACTATATATACAAATAGTTTAGGGGTGTATATCTAAGATTAAAGCATAATATTTTTTGACTAAACCAAATAACTTACTTTGTTTTCAAAAATGCCAGACATTTACGTTTTGCTTATTGTAATCCAACTAGGCTTAAAAATTAATCTAGTTTACATAAAATACTAAGGAATTTCCGCATTTTCCTTATTTTATGGTCAATTTTTCCATTATTGACATTAAAATCCCGCATATTTATATCTTTTTCAGAATGATCAAACAATTAAATCGAGGCCGCCTATGAATACGCACATGTCGATTAGGTCATAATTCTTGGAATCATTATAATTTATGAGACGTTCCTGTTGCACCTTAATAGCTAATATTTAATTTTTTAAAGATGTTCATTTTTTATAATAGGTACATATTACGTTGAACATTTATTTTACAAATATGCTTCATAAATTTGACTTAGCAAAATATGGCTATTTAAAGAATATATCGACGACACAAATTATGTACTAATCAAAAGCAGGCCGGAATTTTACTTCCCGGTACTCCACAGGCTGTATTGTGATCAAGATTGTTTTCGATTAACATTCATCTGAACAAGAAAAATACATCGAAAATTAGATGTGTTCTTTGGTTTAATTTTTTCTGAAATACTATACGGACGTTCCTGCTGCTTCTGACCGTTGTCGGGTCGGTGACATTATACATAGATCAAAAAACTGCAGATTATTGCTTGGTGGGCCGCTTGCTGCCCGCGGGCCGCCTGTTGGCCACCCCAGATATACCGGAAAATTATGTTAAGTTTTAAATATCCTGTTTTGTTAAACATAATAACAACCTAAATATTCACTCTTTTATATAAGTTAAGAAAGAAAATACAGTCAATAACAGGGTTAGGTTAGGTTAGGAAGATATTATAGGTCCTCACAAATTGTCGCAAATGAAATTTGCGTATTCTTAGTCTAAATGTGAATTCTGATGACTAATTGCAAACCTACTGCACCTTGTATTTGTCTAAAGTTGGGAATTGAAGTTGCAAGTACGAAAACAAAGAAAATGTTTAGATCTTCTGAAAATAACAAACCAATAAAATGCCTAATATTGTTTGTAAGGTCATGTTCGTCATATTTATTTGTAAATAGCATTCGAAATGTCATTTACAATTTATAGGCACCCACTATTAGGATTGTTTTGCAAGAAAGTGTATTTTCAAATAGTTTTCTATTTTCTATGAAGTTTTATATAGATATTTGTAAATTAACTGGTCGTTCCAACCACTTCGTTGTCTTCGTTGAAAACAAACTTAAGTATGGTCAGTAGATCGCTAACATCTGTAATACAAAAAAAAATGTAGTTAAACGATAACTGGAGATGCCACAAGTACTTTATCTCCTAAGCCTGTGTTGCGCATTTAAAGTGTCCCAGGCATAGAGGATCTACAGCTTAACATGTGCTTCGAACCACGGGTAATGTAAACACTTCTACTCCAGAGAAGATTTACTAGGCAGAATACCTCGCTGGATTCCATTGTCTTGCGAAGAAGAACACACATTCAAAATCCGATGTTCTGGTACTGGGAATTGAATCCCAGACCTTCAGCGTAGAAGTCTAACGTGCTAACCTCTACTCCACAAATGCCCTCTGCATGTTATTACCAACTAATAATTCAGATATGTATGCAGAGGGAAAATATTTCAAATGTGGGAAAATTATATCGAAGGAATTTGTTTATTTTTAATAATATTGCGTTTAAATTAAGGAATCATGTGTACATTACAATTATTAAACATTAATTTGTATTAAAATGTAAATATTCAAAGTCTCATATCATGTCTCATGTAATATGCTTAAGCTGCTGCAAGTCTATTCCTTTACAGCAACGTATATAGTTTTAACTTACAGCTTGTAAAGGCGCGTATGCGCACCATTTTGTCAAGTATTATGTAATGGAAGGCAATACAGTAATAAAAATCTTTATCCATTTACACTGCTGGCCATATTTCTTCATAGAATGTTATTGCAAAACTTTTATTTTTTCGTATTTTTATCAACTACCCACGTAATATTGTTTCAATTTTATTATTAATTATAATAACTGGGTCATTTTGAATCTTCGTAGTAATACACATTTCTCAAAAATCGGCGGTCTATATTACATATTTTATATATTATTTTTAAATTACGGCTAAAAGTTTTTGAAACTACAAGTTATAATTCAATACAATAACACTTCTATCTTTATTAGAAACTCAAACACCAACATGCTAGCGAATAAACACACCACTAAAGACAAAGATATAACAAGTAGAGTGGAAGATACAGGAAATAAAGCGATGGAGGGTTAAACAAGGACGAGTGTAATTGAGTTTCACAAGTTAAACTGTTATTTTTACAACTGAAATTAGATTATTTTACTGTAAAACTATTAAATCATTTACAATTCACATTGATTGACTAACCTATTTTCGAGTGAAGAATACCTTAAGCTTGATATATTGAGAAATTCGTAGAAACTGTAAGAATACCATTTTGGCAATCTGTAAATCATACATACTATAACAATGATTAATTAAGAAAAACTGTACGTACGTTTAAATTCTAAAGTTTAAATTTCATTTAACTAATTTAGCAATAAAAGTAATTTTTATACAGGGTGTCCCAAAACATACCGACAATATTTCAAATATAAGTTCCAGAACTTATTTAGAGTCAAAAAGTCCATATAAACGTATGTCCTAAACGTAACAGTTAAAGAGTTATTGTTTATTTCATAATTTATGTGACTAAAATTTTAGTTCAGCGAATCTTATGAAATAAATCTTTATTTAATACATTTTTATTATTTTATTTACAAAAAATGTTCAAAATTATCAGTGTTCGATATACAAAGCCGCACGTCGCAGAAAAGATGGCTGCGTTCTTATTATGGTTGCTGGGTTATTCCTAATAATATCGGCAGCCTGCTGTATTCTTTGGCGTAATTCTACCGTGTGCACTTCAGTTGCATAAACAATCTGTTTCATGTGACCCCAAAGATCAAAATGTAATGGAGTCAGGTCTGGCGAACGTGGTGGCCATACTACGGGTCCTCCTACTCCAATCTATCTTCCCGGAAAATGTGCGTTAAGTTAAGGTCTAACACGAAGACATTGCAACATGTACTGGTGCCCCATCGTGTGGATACCACATTTCACGTCTAATATTTAATGGCTCATCTTCCAATAATAAGGGTAAAGAGTTTTCTAGAAAATATTCGTCATTCGCACTATTCAAACGTTGTGGCTGTTCAAATGGTCCAATCACACGATGATTATAAATACCAGCTATCATATTGTTACGAACCCAATATCCAAAATTCTAAATTAAATGATTATTGCTTAATAGCTGTTGTAATGTGATTTCAATTGCATACACATTTATGTTGCAAGCAGTGATGTCATTTAACTCAGCAAAATAAAAGTACATTAGACTATTAAATTAGGCAATGTGGAATAAGTAATACGCTTGATAATCGAAATTAAGTAATAACCAGGTCATCGCTTATGGGTGCAAAAAAGAATTTATAAAAGGACACTTAAGATTGAATAAAAGAACAGTTGATAGCGAAGAGTAAAAGGTGAATACTAAATGGTAGAGAGTGGAGAGCGTATAGTTGGCAGTTGACGGTGTTCCGAGGAATAACAATCCTAGCAGTGGCGCTGTACCTGTTTGCATTTTTGTAAGTAGTTTAGTATAATGTTTTAGGATAAGTCGTAATAGTTTTGTAGAACTAAGTAATTAATAAATCCAGTCATTTGATATAAGGGTAGTTGTTTCTCTGGTGATCCCGGCGATAAGGACAAAGGGCTATTTATGAGTTACAGCCGTAGGCGTAACAATATTCACAGTACACCTATGTTGAGAATGCGAGCGTCTTCTTAAATGAGGATAATTATCGATACCATATCGTGTGAAAGAAGCTTCATCGGTCCATAAAATATGCGGTAGGTTTCGATTATTTTGTACCCAATAATTACAAAATCTTGCTTCGAGCTTCAAAATCATTAACTAGAGCTCGAACTCTTTGATGATGATATGGATATTATTCTCCAAACCAGTATTCCAGTACGTAATGCAATTCTTCACACGCTTAAAGCTGGATCTTCTTGTAATAAATCAAAAACTTGTTCATCATCTTTTATGCGTCTGCGGTGAACTTCTTGGCCCACAGCATGTCTTGCATTGCAAGTGCCATGTTCCCCCAG
>JABXWE010060301.1:0-17931 GCA_014611495.1 Limonius californicus
TCGTCCGTTGAAAAACTCGACGCTTCGCGTCTCGTTTTTCAAACTTGAACTCGTGCGTTAAGAAGAGGCCTTATGAAACTAGTTCTTTAATATACTATTCTAACTATAATATTTCAATAATTATTATTAATTAGGACATAAATAATCTACCTAAACTACATTTCAGGTGAACATATGGAAATTAACATAATAAATATCCTTTTTACATATCTACAAGACCTTCCGATGACATTCTTTGTTTAGTTTAAGCATTGATTAAAGAATAGGGAAGATACGCAACGCAAACGAGCGAAACGTGGCCTCCTATGGTTACGACATATAGATGGCAGCACCTCTGAATGTGGCTTTGAGATTTCAGTCGCTTCGATATCTCCGTTGGGTATAGATCGTGGCACTGCTCTCTCATTCAATAAACGCAGGGAAGATCAGTAGCGCACATAATAACGATTTTTGTGTCACGAAACTTGCCATTAATTCATTATCTGCATATTTTTAAAGAAATAAAACGAGAAAAGTTGGTTAATAATTTATTGCAGACACGAACCTAAGTAAATATGTGAAAATACCTAATTTGTAACGATAAAATAGAAAAATAGCTAAGTACTCTAAGGACACATTAACGCCCAAGATGTATTTAATAACAGAAAATAATTGAATTAACCACTATTTCATTTAAACTAATATAATTAATAATTTAAACTAAACAACAAATCTGTTGAAGACAATTTCAAAATGTTAATAAATTAGAAAGTGTTATTCGTGAGTGTGTGCCTATACACCAAATTCCACATAACATTGCGTAAAAAAATGTTTCACGAACAATAAAATGTACGGAGGTAGAATGAAGCCATAATATTTAGGTTTCTGGACTGTAAAATTGTTTCCCATTTATGGAGTTTTTTTAAACTCACTGTATGTAAAAACTAAAGAAAAATATTTTTAGACTTTGATAATATCGACACTTTTCTATGTGGCTTATTGTTACTTTTTATATTCTTTTTGCCGGCATTTGTTTCTTGTTTGACCGTTTCCCATTTTAAATGCCGAAACATATTCATTTTAATGAATAAGTTTAAAATAAAATCGTTGTGATAAGCACATGATGGATTCTCAAGTGTTTCACCCCAAACAACCGAGTTTTGCAGATAATGCTTGATATTCTTTGAAACATCGGGGGCAGATTTGTATTGGTCAAATGCAACATTGAAACTTACTAACAAATTACGTACGATATTGTTAAATTTCTCGGAAGGTGTTTTAAGAAAAGTTACCGTGTTTCCTGCACAACCGTAATCTTTGAAAAAAAGCAGTAATTCATTACGGTTTATTTTTGGTCCGTCTTCTTTTTGATATTTAGATGCACAAACATTACACCCAAATTTCTGATTAACCTTATACAGCAAATAACCAGCTACATAAGCATTAGAACATTCTTCTAAGGTAGAATGAGATGTATGTGGTTGTGGAGTGCTCTCTGCATTTGCTTCTATCCGGTTTGTGGTTGTTTGGGCGGTAGGACATTCTCTTTATCATTAGAATAACCTTCTTCGCATTCACTATCAGGCTCATGAAGGACGGCTTTGTTATCGTCAATTTCTAGAAAGTCTCCTTCAGAAACCATACAGTTTCCTGTTTCGGTCGACATTTGAAGTCGTATGCTCATATTCTGTTGCATAGCAATTCGAAACTGACGCACCGTTGGCGTAGGGTTGTATCCGCCTCTGTTTCTTACAACCGAAAAGAAATTTTCGAGAGGGTCTTGATTTAAGAAGGATGTCAGCAAGTACTTGATACCAATTTTTTGGAGCTCAGTCCATAAGAGCAAAATGGCTTTGATACTCCATTCGAAACCTTCGAGACAGTAAATATTATTTCGTTTTTTGTTGCCCTCATAAATTTCTATATTTTTGAAATAATTTAAACCATGCTCTAATATTTCTACGGATTTTTTATCATAGACCGATAAGGGGCGCCTATGAGGATTAGGATCGTGTAGATCCCGACTGTTGAGAGCATCGAATATATCATTTATATTTCCAACAAATTCGGCTGTGTTGTATGCTGTCGAACTGTTCAACTGTTGATTAACAGACACCGTCTTAATTGCTGCAGCCACAGTGTGAGAAAAAATTTGTGCTGCATATTTTACCCGCATCTTTTGAAAAGTATTAGGTGCAATATGAACATTTGTAATTTTAGGCATCGCCCTCGTGGTCATACTTTTTTGATCAATGTCATAGGTTTGCTGTAAGTCTTGCCAAGAGATGGGTTTCTGATCGACAAAAAATTGTAGCTTCCAATTCATGAAATTATTTCGAAGACTCTTCAACAAGTGGGGAGCATCGAAGATGGTAAAAAGGTTGTCACCGGCAATGTCTACGCATGGATTCTCTTTTGAAGCACCCAGTAGGCTAACAGCTTTTCTATTATTTGAGCCTTGATCGCTAACTATGACTCGAGGACTAAAAGTCAATTTCTTCAAAGTCGTTATCACTTCTACAATTATATTTTTCAATGCATCACTTTTCACCGGTCCAGAAGAGATGAAGTAACCGAATGGAATTCGCCAATTGAAAAGTAAACCTCGAATCTGGAAGACCAAAGCGGTATTTGCCAATTTGGATTCTCTACCTATAGTTCCTAAGTCTTGATATCCCTCAATTATGTCTTGGGACTGGTTGAATTCCAACATTTTCTTTAATGACATTTCATCGAAAAGAACAACGCATAATTTTTCATCTGGCATCATTGTCTTCGCTTTCAATGCCAGTTTATTTATTAAGGTTGTTTTTACCCCAGTTTTTAAATTACACACCTTTGACCAACTTTGTACGGTTCTCAACGAAGGAAGTACAAATCTTAAGTTGTGCAACATAAACTTATAGGAGGCTGGTGATTTGTAATGCAGCGACAGGGCTAAATTCTTTTCGGCTTGGCTCCATTTTTGACTTTTACCATGGAACAGTTGCATGTTCACAAATGTTTTTAATGCTGTACTTTTAAGTTTAAGCATATTAAAAATCAATGTCTGCGCTGAGAAGCTTGAAACTTTCCTTTTTAATCTGGAACATTTAGATCGGCCGGACTTGATTTTTCGTCTGAGGTGCATAATTTTAGTCGTCATCGAAACAATCTGCTTCTTCAATAACCCTTTGTTTACAGAGGGCATAAGTGAAATACGATCGCTAATGTTTGATCCATCTGATGAATTGCTTAAACGACGTACTTCCGAGCCTACAAAAAAAAAATAACCTGTATTTCGAATACCTTCGCAAAAAAAAACGTAGAAACTAAAAATTTTTAATAAACGAATTCAGGGATCTAAGGTATTTTATGTACTTTATTATTGAAATTTTTATACGTTAACCAAAGAAATACTTCAACCTAGCACTTCATGAAAGTTGAGGACAGATATTTTTAAAACTGTGTTGTAATATCCTTATTTTAATATTTAGGTACAACATATATACTTACACATGTGCGCAGATCGTACATACCTTTTAGGGAATTTTGTTTTGTAGGTCGCTGCTCTTCGGAAAAATTCGATTCCAATTTGCGTTTTCTCGAATATGTTCGAGAATTACCCGCAATACTTTGCGTTTCGGAATCTAATGGGAGGGATAAGCTGTTGTTAACCGCAGTAATGTAGAGTTCTGGAATAAAAATTATTGCAATATTTTTTTAAGTTGTCGTTCGGGATCGTTCCGTTTCTGTATAAACAATTTATAAGCCGAAAGTAATTATTGGAATTGGAGCTGCAGAAAGCTTATTTAAATATCGTTTTTCAACACGCTAATGGATACGCGATTTCAATACGCTGAAAATATTGTGATTTTAAACAAACATCTCGTTTTCGCTTTTAAAATTTTCAGTAACACCTTAATGGCGTTTCAAACAATCATTCCTATCAATAAACTGAATTCAAGAAGTTTTTAATACGAAATAATTCTTGGCACTTTAACTATTGCGGATTCGTTTGATCTTTGATTCTAGTAACTGGATTTTATATAAATAGGTACTTACGTTCAGCAACATTATATTGTATAGGCACTGAATTTCTCTGTAGTAGCTTGCGTTGATTATTAACAATAATATCACTGGGCATAAAATGTTTTTCACATATCGCCCTAAATTTTAGTTCACTTGCATCCATGAGAGCAACTGTAATATTACCACAGTTCTTCTGCCATTGTTTCATGCGCTGAATGTCTTTCACAGGGAATCTAAAATAACTAATGTCTTTGTTTGACCTGTCGTTGTTCGAACAATCCAAATAAACACATTGGTGATGTGACGTACTCATTATCTACTGTGGCTAACAAAACAAATCTAACGAAAAATTATTCAAGAGACCTATAAACCAATAATATCCACGTGAAATAAAACACGTTATTACAAACAAGACGGTACTCGCCTAAAATAATTTAGATCAGGACTGCACTGGCACGGAGCCGAAATAACTCTCAAAGCGACTGAAGCGTTTTCAAATTGTAGTTGATATTTCTTCCGTAGGCCTGGCGCATTAGTACAGCCGGCTAGTTTGTGGACGGTGCGGTGCGAGAAGGAAGATGAGTGAGACAACAGTGCGCGATAGATATATACACGCTTTTTAACATAGCCGTTGCGTATCTTCCCTATTCTTTAATCAATGGTTTAAGGAATTATAAAGACATTTAACATATATTTAATAATAATTAGATTAATTTAACATAAATATCATGGCAATATATATACACACAAATGAGACAAAATTAGTTTTTCTCGGTCTATTCCGTATGGTTCACGTCCTAAAGCTGAAATTAAATTAACTAATTGTTGGGTAAAATGGTAACATAGTTATAAAAGAATAATGTCAATTTACAATAAAACAATAAATAAATAATAAATTCACTTGTAAAAGTATATTAGTGGGGCAGTGTGAGACATCGTCTCACTCTGCCCCATTTCAAAATGTCCCACTGAACCCCACTCTGTGACGTCCCAAAAATGTATGAATCAAACTGACCTTTTATTGCATTATGATGCTTACAAATATTATTATTCTTCGCATCGGCGTCTTTCTATGATTCCGTTTGATAGATTTATTGTTTGTGACTTCATCGCACAAGTGTTACAAGAAAAAACATTGCGTTCGCTGACTCACCCGATTGCACCACTCCTTGCAATAACCAGTTCATTGTTTTGTGCCTTCATAGCCGGTTGTGTTTTTTCCTGCGCGTTTTAAATACGAATATGTCAAGTTCCGAGGCTTCCTTTCTACCCAGATCGTCCCGGAAAAGGAAAATGCGAGAAAAATACTTTAAGCTGATGAAAAAGATGGCTCGTTTTGAGAAGAAGTTAGATCTTTCGGACAGTGAATCTTCAGACAGTAAGTACCTCCTTTGAATACCGAGCCAGGCACGTGCTTGGTTCAGTTCCAACATTCATTGCTCTGGTCGGATCTGCAGTCAAGTGACTGCTCTCTTACAGATCCAGCAAACTCGTGTTTGCACTTTTACCTCCTTTGGATACCGTGCCAGGCACGTGCTCGGCTCGGTTCCAACCTTAAGGGCACTGATCGGATCTGCAGTCACGTGACTGTCCCTTAATAGATCCAGCAAACAAGTGTTTGCTTTCCTACTTTTTTTAGTAGTCTCAGTGCAGGGAGATATCGTCGTTAATGTAGATTCTTCCCCCTCAGGCTCATTCGCGGCTGAGGCGGCGGAACCCACAACAGACCAGGTCTGCGCAACAGGCTGCACTTCCAAAAACGGTGCCGCCACGGCTACCCCACCGTCAGACAACCTTATGTCCGTTCTGGGAGTAGATCCTTCCGCGCCAACGAAAAAAGGCGCTCCTCTTCATGACGAACTGGTAGTCCGTTGGACTAATTATCTTCGGCAGGGGTTGGGAATTGATATTAGAAAGGAGTTAATCCAAAACTACCCAGTAGCGGAAAATTGCCCCGCACTAATTCCCCCCAAGCTCAACGAAGAACTACAGGCCGTAATTCCAGAGGCAACTGCTAAAGCAGACAGGTTTTTTGCCTCCCTTCAAGAACAGCTTGCAGCAGGGCTAAGTGCCCTGGGCTCCCCAATCGACTACAAGCTTAAAGAACCTAACAAAGAGATCGCCATCAACGAGAACATTTTGAAAAAGTTAGCAGATGCTGCTCAGTTATTTACTAACGTACATAATGCACTTTCTGTCCATCGGCGATTCACTATCTCTCCCTTCCTAAACCCAGACAGTAAAAATGCATCTCAGAGGAGCCAGATCGATGAATTTCTGTTTGGAGCCGGGTTTTTAGAGCAGGTAAAATCCTGCCAGTCGATTCAAAGGGCCAGCCTGGATCTCCGAAGAGCTAGGGCAGAAACGGGGCAGCCAAAACCGGGAACTTCCAAAACTTCCCAACAACCACAGTATTTAAACTACCGGCGCCCACACAACAAGGGAAGGATGAAAGGAGCGAGGAGAGAAGAAGGAATCAACAGGACGAAAGCAGACGGAAGGGACAGGAAGAGACCCAGTTATTTCCGTCAGAGAATAGCCAAATTCCACAGACATCAAGGGAGGGACTAGAGAGCGAGGTAGATACTAAATATGCAGGCAGGCTCAAAAATTTTCTAGACAATTGGACCAGGCTAACAGCCAGTTCGGTGGTACTAGATTGGGTGCAAGGCATAAGCATACCCTTTATTTCTCACCCATATCAAAGATATCCTCCACACATTCCAATAGCTAATAATAAGCATAGCCTATATAAACATGAAATCAGTGACCTGCTCCACAAAGGCGCTATTTCACAATGTGTTCATGAAAAAGGCGAATTTTTTTCGTCCTATTTTCTTATTCAAAAACCAAACGGAAAACGGAGGTTTATTCTAAATTTAAAGGAACTTAACAAATTTATTGAAGCCCCACACTTTAAGCTTGAAGATCATAGAACAGTAATGAAATTAATAACTCAAAACTGCTACATTGTTTTCGCTTCTTATATTCCCTCATCCGAGAACATTGAAGCTGACATATTATCCAGAACGGTTACGATAGAAACAGAATATCAGTTAAACCCGCAAGCCTTTGCAGAGGCCGTCCAAAAATTTGGTACTCCTCAAATTGACCTTTTTGCCACAACCCTCAACAAAAAATGTAAAACCTTTGTTTCATGGCGATCAGACCCAGATTGTGCAGCAGTAGATGCATTCACGTTAGATTGGAATAAATATTTTTTCTATGCTTTTCCACCGTTTGCTATGGTCACCAGAGTTGTGGAAAAGATTATTAACGACCAGGCAACGGGTATTGTGGTAGTTCCGGATTGGCCTACACAGCCATGGTACCCTGTCTTTAAAAGCCTCTTATCGGAACAGCCTATATTCTTTACACCACATAAACATTTGCTTTTGTCTCCTTTCAGAGAATCCCATCCGCTGCACCGTACCCTTACCCTGGTGGCAGGGAAGTTATCGGGACAGCCTTTCGCAAACGAGTCCCCGAACCCATCATTCCCGTCATGATGGCTTCATTATCAAATAACACTATCAAACAGTACGACAGTTGCCTCAAAAAGTGGTGGGATTTCGCTACAGAACATAGTATTAGTCCGTATTCTTATGATCTAGATAAAATATTAGAATTTTTGTTAAAAATATTACAGTCTGGTTTATCTTACTCTTCTCTAAATAGCTATCGTTCGGCGTTATCGTTAATAATGGGATTTAATGAGAAAGATGCGAGTACACTTAGAAGATTTTTTAGAGGGGCTTACAATATAAAACCATCAATGCCTAAATATTCTTCAACTTGGGATCCAAATCCAGTCTTACTATACCTTGAACAGCCGTTCCCGTTAGAAGACTTAAGTTTCAAAGATTTAACGTTAAAATTAGTAACCTTATTAGCCCTCGCTTCGGCCCACAGAGTTCAAACACTTTCAAAAATCTCTCTCGACAATCTTATTGAATCCCAAACCAGACTAGAAATTAAGATTGTAAACAAAATAAAGACGTCTGGACCAAATAGGGTGCAGCCGGTGCTGATTTTTCCTTACTTTAAAGAAAAACCCGCCTTGTGCATTGCCTCAACTATAAATTATTATGTAAAACTGTCTAACTCCAAGCGTTTACCAGGTGAAAAAGCTCTTTTGATCACCTACAAGAAACCTTACCACCCAGCCTCCACCCAAACAATCAGCCGGTGGATTAAGGAGGTTTTACATTCCAGCGGTATAAATACCAATATTTTTACAGGACACAGTGTCCGGCATGCGGCTACTTCGGCTGCATACAGAGCGGGAATTAATATAGATCTAATTAAGGCTACAGCTGGATGGACAAAGTCCTCAGAGGTTTTCACCAAATTCTACAACCAACCAGTGGTTCATAACTCAGAGGACTTTGCTCGAAGCATTATAAATAGTGTATAACCTTAATCTAACCTTTACATCTAATACATTTACTGTAAAATATCTTTTCCATATAATTGCTGTTTTTCCTTATTAAATACATGCATATTATTCACTGATCGCACTACATTATTCTTTAAACAGCTATCAAACGGAATCATAGAAAGACGCCGATGCGAAGAATAATTGAAAGATTAATCGACTTACCTGTAGGGAAGATCGATCTCAATTATTCGAGCATCGGCGTCTTTCTATGATTCCAGCCCACCCACCTCTCAACTTACCCAAGGTGCGATCAGTTTTTTATGGCTCCACCAAAAAATGAACTGGTTATTGCAAGGAGTGGTGCAATCGGGTGAGTCAGCGAATGCAATGTTTTTCTTTTAACACTTGTGCGATGAAGTCACAAACAATAAATCTATCAAACGGAATCATAGAAAGACGCCGATGCTCGAATAATTGAGATCGATCTTCCCTACAGGTAAGTAGATTAATCTTTCAATTATTCTCTAGGCAATAGTAAAGTCTACTCTCAAATTACCTCTCCGAACGTTTTGGCAGTTTTGTAGCAGAATAACTCGGCACTTCTGAACTATTCCTTGTCGCAGTTGTGCAACAACTGAGAACAACAACAATAGGGTCAAAGCTAGAGATGTAGGAGGCCATTATATTGTTCCAAAATGAATCTGGTAGTCAGTCTGTCTAACCCCCTACTTGTCGTCGTATTCTCTAATTCTCTTTTAATAATAATTTTAAATGTTTACAATTGCAACCATTTTTATTGGGACTTTCTTTCTAAGAATATCCTTGCCCCAAGATCTCGAATTTATGAATATTTGGTGGCAAAATTTCATAATTTGGCGAATAACTGTTAATGATCTCGTATTACAATGGTTTTCTAAGTAATTAAGTTATTATAAAGTATTACACTGCCCTAAAAGACAGAGTTATTGATCTATATTTAAGCCCTGATATACCCATAAATTTTCCTGGAAATAATTTTCTGACGCCATGCTTCTTGAGAACTAATTTACCAATCATTCGAGGGATTTGTTACTTGGACAACTGATCGCAGTGAGGACAATCTTGGATAAAAAATTCACATCAAAGCCATTTGGTAATAGTATTATTTTATTTGTGATTGTTATGTGAAAGAGTATTTGACTTATTCTCTTCCTTTCTATCGTTTAAATGCTGTATGTACTTTTTGCTTTACTAATTTATATTTGTTTCCATATTTTAAGAAAGAGGAAGTATTGGGCAACCTAAAAAACGTTGCAATGGCAATAACAAAAGTCAGGCCTATCTTAATAATTGGAAGAAGGGGAATTTATTGTAAAAAGAATAGATTATCTATCTTTCTATCTATTTTACTTCCCTAAATTCACTTAGTATTTCTAGTAGGAAGAAGGGATTACGATAACAATATGCAGTATCGCTTACGACATTTAAAATATACGATTCTTTGCAAATGTATACAAAAAAAATAGTAAAATATGGGCCAGGTTCTCCGCACATTATATGAGCTACACGTTTATCCAAAATAATTACTAATGGTGACTACATATTGATATACAAAACAGTAAGCGTTAGTGTATCAGTGGTGAAACCTAAGACTTCTTATTAGAAAATTGTATAATCCAAGGACTACCACTAACTGGTTTAGAAAAAATAAAGAAGGATTATATGTACAGACGATGATCGGTAGTATGTATAGCAAAATGCGACTAGTCTTTGCGAATATTAAATTCAGTATATGTAGTAGGTACAGACACATAAGCAAAAAATCTAATAATGAAAGATGTTATAATAGAGAGTATTATATTACATAGAGCAGATCTACGAAAATGAAGCATGATCGAAATAAACATATGGCAGAGATCGCAAGAATGTGAAGAATGAACTGAGTATTAAATTAAATATTAAAATATATGATGCAGACTGAAAAACATAAAATTAGTCTTTAAATAGAAGGAAGAACGAATAAAAGGAGTTGACACCGAAAAACCTCAATGCAGGAATCTAAGAGACCTCGCAGAAACGTAGAATAGACAATCATATACACCATGGTTTAAGTTATCTGACTGATAATTTTATTCTAATCAAATCTGAACTAAACATTTGGCCGGCGTGGTGTATATTTACCATCTGGTAACTTAACCAACTTGATCTGGTAGGTCGAATTATAGTGTTCTAAACCGAGAGTTACTTAATAAGGTGACTATGTAGAAAGTAAGGTTAGGTTCGTACTACCAAACAAAAGTTTAAATAAAATGTTTAGTTAAAGCCATAAATAAATTTTACAAATATAAATCTGTTATGCTAACTCTAGATGCTTTAAAAATAGTTACCGAATTGCTTAGTTAAGTTTACCAAGCATGGGTCTATGGTGTATAATATACGGTTTACTACTATTGAGTTTATGTAACTAATAACTAAGATGATACCGATAAACAATATTCAATATATTTCTATTCTTCCATAATGTTATAGGCATTTGTTGTGCTCTTCCAATCCCCAACTCGCACCCTAGTTCCGTTTCTTTCGTCTAAAATATCCTGAAAAATATGAAAACGCAGATTGGAGTTATCAAACTGGTGTATAAACAGGAACAGAAGAGCTTCTCTACAAATTGTAAACAACTCTAACTGAACAAGGCCCTCAAGTTTTATGTTAATCAAATCTGAACGTCTGCGGCGTTTTTATTTAGAGGTGCTAATAATATGGTAATTGATGCCTTCGTACTCCGAAGTATTTTTATGATTGTTTTCAGGAAACAACACAGTCACTGGGAAACATCTAAGATATTTGTCTACACATACATTAATCGCAAGATTGTGTTTACGGCGTTTTGTAATACAATTTTTTGTTAGATGTCACAAAGTTCGTAATCTCTGAAAGTGCAACGATCTTCACAAAAACTAACTGCAATTAAATAAAAACTTCTAAGGAATACTGACATCGCATCTGTTTTAAATCAAGATGAGCTTCAGGTCTTCCTTTCTTTCAGGTGCAAGTTTTTTAAGTTGCTACACATCTGGTTTCCGTGAGTTACACTTCACGACTGCCACCAGGCGTTTCGCTAATTCCTCTGACAAGCTAAATTCATTCGAATTTTTTGATCCGTAAATAATGGTTATGTATTTGCCAGACGTAGATTTCGCTTTTCAGCTATCAAGTGAAAATTATAACGCTCGTTTTACTTCTTTGAATATTTGAACATCTTGCCAATGACATCGATAAATAAAATAGAATCGCAATGGAATTTCTACGGCAACACTTGCATAACATCCAGCTTTTGAATTAATGACTCGTATTGTATGATACAAAATTAGACATTTTGTTCGAAGCTTTCTGACTGACCAGTACATATTAAATATTTCTAAAGTATATACAGGTAGCACAGGTTGGATAGTTTGCAACTAAAATTTACAACAAACGAATACAGGATGTTCATTTTTTAATTGTTGTACCTACAGTAATTACATCTTTAAAAGAAATCGAAAAAATGTATACAGGCTCCATCAGTGCATGGAAGGATGATAGCTCCTCACTCAAGCAACATATTAAGATTCTGTTTTTGTTAAGCGAGAGGTACACCCCATGTACATATTTTAAAATTACTTTCGTTTACATGCTGGCAAATTAAACGCTTACAACTTGGGCACATGTCGGTATACACCGAAGTAGATAAAGAATGATATAAGCACACAACAGGCATAACAGACATTTACATGGAGTTATATGAAAGAGCAAATATTTGTGACCCTATAGAAGAGTTGTTCGTCGTCATTGTGCCCCATTTAGTAAAAGTTTTATGCTTTAACCTTTTTGCGTACTACCAATATTGCAGAATAGTTACAATACAACATGCCCCAAATAGAACAAATGCTATATTCATGTGTAGATATTAAAATCAGTTCAATAGAAATAAACAAAAGCTATGTAACTTTTTTATCATCTCCTCTACCCTACACAAACTCAGTATTATAAAGAAGCGCATAACAATCGTCATCCACCTAGATCAAAATATACAAGGGGTTGCGGTAAAAGAATAAGTTTTTCAAAGTTTTGCAGAAGTTAAAAAAACCCTGTACCTAACAAAACAAACAGCAATTTTGCCACACATATATGGAATCTGCACTAAAATACTTCTTTTCTGTGAAAAGCCATAGCAATATCTTAAATAGTTTGGCCACTACAAGCATCTGAAATTGACAACTTTTGGCTCCCTCTACCAGGAGAACGGTGAAAAATGATATAATTCTACATTAACTTAATCAACACGGAGATGGCTATTATATAATGCCATAATATACTGAGTGTTCTATTTAAAAACAACGTATGTTTAGTGCAACGCTCTGGATGTGAGCACCTTGATAAAAAATAATTTTGAAATATGCACACGGAGTGTACCTATCGCCTAGCGGAAGCAGAATATTAATATGTTGCCTGAGCGACGAACTATCTTTCGTCTGCGCTCCGATGGGATAGCCTGTACACGGTGTGGGTAGTGTATATCGTATATATACAGGGTGTCCTGAAAATAAAGGGACAGCTCAACTACAGCTTCTTGAGGTGAAATAGGACCGATTAAGCCAAATATGCATGAGTACAGAAGTGCTTCCTTGCGAAATTATGTCGAAGACGAACACATTTTTTACATTTGGTATGCTTCAGTAACAAAACGGCGGACCAAGCTACTTAATAAATGATAATAACTCGGCAAGAAAACAACATATTGGTTTAATATTGCCAAACCGATAGACAGTAACTTACAAACACGCTTTAAGGTGGTACACTGAAACGTGTTTATTGAAAACGGTACAGTTTATCTACATCGAACAAGTACACTTTTTTTATGTAAAAATACCTTCTGTTTCATAAAGTTCGCCCACAAGAACGAAAATGTTAATATTATAAAAAAATGATAAATGATACAAGAAATCTGCCGACAGTGCCCTCTACAAATGCAGTAATATTTGTAAGTTGGGAATATTTAGCTTAGCTGAAGTGGATGTACATCAATTTTCAGCTTAATCCGCCATTTTGTTTTTGAAATACCCCAATGTTAAAAATATTTCTGTTTTCTTTAAGGTACTATAACTTCGGAAGCACTTTTGTACAATGTCAAGCTTGGTAATCGGCTCCATCTGACCTCAAGAAGATTATCGTTAAGCTGTGTCCCTTTACTTTTAGGACACTCTGTAGAATATATTATAAGACAAGAAGACTCCAGTTGAAAGTTCATAAAATAAATTAAAGATGGCATTATTAGTGCAAAATGTATTATATGAACGGCTTGCCATATGAAGTCATTCTATCAAACTGTTCTTCGAGTAACGTTATTTGTATTTTTATGTAAAAATGGAGTATTGTGCTGAAATGAAATACGTTGTGGAAAAGGGTTGTCTGTAATTGAGATCCAGACCGATATCAAAAAAGCTTTAGAGGAATCTGCTATTTTCGACTGATTAATTTGACGGCGATCGTGAAAGCTTACAAAACGACCCTCGCAATAAGCGTATAGTACAAGAACAACAGAAATCGTCGAAAGAACATAGAAATAACGTAGGGTTGCAGAACTATCTACTAAACGTTGTTAAAATTTACTAGAGCTATTATAGGTTTTTCAGATATACTTGTATTTCATACCTTTACAGAGTTAGGTATAAAAAAAGGTATCCGTACGATGAGCGCCATTTTAAGAGCATATACAGGTGAGTTTGTGTGTTGTTTTGTACCTGCAGTTGTGATTACGATCCACTAAGAACAATGAAAACATTGTCATTCTGCGCCACCAAAGAAGGCTTTGCCTGCGGCAAACTTTGCTGGAGAGGTACTCGGATCGATCTTAAGGGATGATAGATTATCTTACAAAAGGCTCAGCAATAACGAAAGAGCGTATGCTAACCTTCTAGAATAATTAGACGATATAGTCAAGGTCTGCTATAGCCCATCGATTTTAATTATACATGCATTACAATCAGTAACTTCCCAAGGGTATTGTGTAACTTTATGAAGTTTCGTACTTTGCATTGTAAAATCATAAAGTTTACTACAACCTATAATTTAGATGTTTCAATGTTACGCGTTGCGGATTCCAATCGCTGCCTTTGGAATGAATATGTAACAGTTTCTTCCCTTTGCCGTATTGTTAAATGTTTTGAGAACATCTCTAAACGTATTGCGAATCTGTATGCTAAGATTATGACACAAATAATCGTTTAAATCGTATAACTATGTATGTCAGAATTTGCATTTAATGCTACTACAAATCATTATATAATTTGTTATTTAACTTACACATTATAATTCACCTATAGAATTTGTTAGTTAATTCCCTTAAAATGTAGGTTATTTTTAGCAAAATATGTTTTTTTCCTTTTCTTATTAATGGATTACAGTAATTAGCATATTCTTTAATTCTTGTGTTCCAAATCTTGTGCCACACGGTAATAACAGGGGAAGCGATAAGAGGTAGAAGATAAACATGGCATTACTATTTTATGTTAATAGGTGCATTCTAAGACTATTACTGTGAATTGGTTAACCATAGATATGCAACATGGACTTTAATGGGTAAAGGTAAAGTGCTATGTTGGAGCAACATTTGCAAAGTCACCAAATGAATCTTTGTTATACGTATTTAAGAATAAGGGGTGGGGATGGCTCAGTGGTAAGAAAGCCAAACTTTGGATGCAATAATCCAAACGTTTCCCGGTTCGAATACTGGGTCCCCGTCTCGCTTTGTTTGTTGTTGGGGATCAAATTAATGGCACTCCCCGTGTCACTATGCTAGAGGAGTAACAAGATCATATACAAAGAAATACACCATACACCAGGCAAGTCAAGCACGGTTACGCACCAACACGGTAACCCGTAGAGTCGGGACCTGTTGTGCATTGCACAAATTAGCTTAGCCTTGCCTCACACCAAAGCGATGGGTCTATAAGGCCTGAGAAAGTTTCATAATAATTTAAGAATAAAATAAATAGTTAGTTTATATTTAAATTTGTGTTTTATTTGTTATCAAGATCAGTTGCGCATCTCTATGTTTGCAAAGGCAGCTCAAATCGTTTCAATAAGTAATCAGACTTTATAACACTTCCGGATATTAGATTTTTACGCATAAAGAGTTAATCCAAAGACCTTCTGTAGTGACATGTCTATAATCGAGGGTTCAGCTTTCTATAAACTATTTGATGGTCTTCTTTTTGTATTGGTTTTATATGGTATATATTTCAGTAATCCTGTTGTCCTCTATTCTTTGGACATGTACTCCCTACTGTTTTCTGATGTTTCTTCCTTAGTTCATTATATCTCCTACGTAACATTCTTTTATGGTTTCTTCGTTACTTATTCTGTCTATTAACTTGTTCCTTCTTATACTCCTTAATATCTTCATTTCATTTCCTCTAATTCTTTGTTTTTTTTTTTGTTCGTGTGTCCACTGTTGTTTCTATGTTGTAAATTGCTACGACCGTAACGTTAAGTATATCTTCGTTTTGCTTCCTATATTTTTACTTCTATTTCCCTACTACATTTCGTAATGCGCCTGATACTGCGGCCGTTTTGTTTACTCGTTACTTTACGTCTTGGATTTCGCCGTAGTTATTGCCTTTACATAGGGGAATGTCATTCTCTGTTGTATTATTTTACTGTTTCCTTCCAGGTTCCAACGCGTTCGTTCCCCTGTGACCGTTTTCTCTATATTTATTATCATATTGTGTTTGCCTGCTCCTTTTTTGAGTTTATTTAACAGCCTTTGGAACCCATCTTACTCTCTGCAAGTAACACAAGTAACACAGTATATCGTCCGCGTATCGTTAATATTTTCGGCACCCATTATGTAGCTGTTTTAAGTTGCTCTATTATCTTCTGCATTAGCAAGCAGAATGGTAGATGGCTCAAACTATCCTCCTGTCGTATCCCTGGTTCTACTTTTATGGTTTTAGTCAAACTGCTGGAATGTTTGTTGGTCCTCAGTTATTGATGCATGTTTATTTTGTTTCATATTTTAGCATGCTAAATGCTAATACTATTTACCCATCTGAAGATATTTTGCTGTTTAAGATAATGTTATTAATTAATTTTTTAGTTTGTCTTCATTTGGAGCTTTTCTGTTTTTACGATTGCTTATGGCTTTTTTAGTAGATCCTCCTCTATTGATATAGTGTCATCAGCTTAGTACAGCTTTTATAAAAGTATGCTTCTCTTAACGAAATGACTTCGAGTTCTCGAACTACACTAACGTGTCGTCACTTTTTCAAACTAATTCAAATTTTGGAGGAGCTGCCAAGTATTATGGATGGTTTCAGTTAGTCACACATACTTTTCTAAATTTTATATAACCAAGTTAGTTGTTGGGGGAGCTCTACCGATACACATATAAGAAGATTTTACACAACTTTCTGAAGGAACAACGGTTTGCTGTTGCTAAAATGCAAAAATTGACTATCTTCAGCAATAATTAAAACACAAATTCCAAGAAACACGTCATTTTAGACACTTCTTCCCACGGAAAAGTATTTAAAAATTATAAAGAAATTTCTTAGTGTAGGTACACGATCCAGATAAAAACGTTCATTTACCTACTAATCTTATAATGCCAATAGAATTTGTTTATAAACGCCTCCAGTATTTAGAAATCATTTAAAAATATCCTGTGCTCGCTAATTGGCTACCACAGCCATGATAAAATCTTGTGCAACTGAGCCTTAGGATGCAATATGCTTAAGTTACATGCTGTTTATGCTATTCCCATCCAGATATTTATGAATGACGGTTGCGGAAGTCTTGAGTTCTAGCTAATTAGTATGAACTGCTTTCAATTTTGATAAAGTAGGGACTTAACATAATATTGATGATTCTAGTCTGAAATAAGCAGCAATAATTTACTGTATGTTTTTGCAAAGTATTCAACCTATAAGGTTTTTTGCTGATAAATTTTATATCTTACAGGCATAAAAAATAATCGCAAGAGTTAGATCTGAAGATTTGGCAGGCCACTCAACTAGTCGTTGTCTACCGATTCATCCATTCGTAAAAAATTGATAAGCCATTATATATATATATATACGTACATATACATTAGGGTTGCTTGCTTGCTTTGAAAGAGCGAGATCTAGGACGCGGTTTTCCAAGCATCTCTATGGACTTAGGCCATATTTGGCCCATTGTACACCCTAACTAAGAATTTTGCCTATCTGGGGTAATTCCAACTCCAGTAGTGATTTTTAACGTGTCACACATCGCAGTGGCACGGGACCTACGGCTTTACTTCTTATCCGACAGAAGGCGCATTTTCAGATTTTTCCCCGCTAGAAAAATCTCGCCGACCTCAGTCAGGTTCGAACCCGCGTCCCTCGGATCTAAAGGCAAATGCGCTAACCACTAGACCACCGAGGCCGGCTTATTTGGGTTGCACAGAATTTTTCGAGTCTAACAAAGTAATTAAAAGGAAATGAAGAAGAAATAAAGGTTACATTCGCTCAGAAAATATATTCCATGGCGGCGTATCTAATTAGTATATATACAGGGTG
>JABXWE010060302.1:0-13750 GCA_014611495.1 Limonius californicus
TTATACTCTCTATAATAGCTTTAAATATGTTTCTTTTCGTTTATTTGGAAAGTTTTCTATTTCAGATAGTCCCGTGAAGCGCTTTCATAGCTCTTTTTCCCTTTGTGACTTGTCTCTGTATGTCTTCTTCTACTTTTCCTGAGTTTGTAATAATCGAACCTAAATATCTATATTTCTTGGATACCTTGATCATGTCTTCACCTATTTGTATATTGATTGTTCGTTCTTCCACACACATGTATTCTGTCTTTTGCAGTTTTATATTTAACCCCCAGAACCATCATGAAACACCCATGACTCATCACCAGTGACACAAATTGCAACCGAATCAGCATTTCAAGGGACAGATAGTTCTAGCATCTTGAACATCCTCACGTGCATCTCTGAAACCATCTTTAAACCATTCAAACACTTACTAAACACGACTTAAAGTATTATCACCGTACACAGTTTTAATATTTCATATATTTCTGTTGGAGTTGTTCCTAATGTACAGAAAATCAATATCTCGTTGCTCCATGACGACTGACAGGAACACGTCCTGCGTATAAACTAACAGCCGGTCGATCTCTGCTTGACCACTCTCTGTTGATGGAACTGTGAAATGTTATATGTTGCTTTATTTTTAGTTTAATTTTACGTGCTCCAGTGTTGTAGCCTCAATCCAGGAATTAAATTACCAAACCTTAGACAATCTTTGTTTTGCGAATGACTTACTGTTTATATTCGATTACAAACCGAAATTTTGGACTGGCATTTTAATACTATAAAAAAACAATTCCAGCGAAAGGTGTCTCTCAGAAATTGGATGCGTAAAATAAAATGTTGCTGTTCATCAGCTTGTCTATTCAAATATGTATACATAGTGTTTTATTCCTTTAAAACACAAACCCTTTAATATAGCGAAACCTTATAAGCGATATTAGCCGGCATTTAATTTGAACCGACATGACTTTTCCTCACTTTACTATTTAGTCTGTCCATTTCGAAAAGTTTAATAATTATGAGGCCAGTTTGTATGTCGGTTGTTTCTTCTTGAGCAGCAAAAAGATTGAAACTTGTCGTCTGAACTCTAGAACTGCTATAAATCGTAAACTTCAGAAAGTCATGAACGTTTACGAAATGAGAACGCATTAGTAACTCAGTTGCCTAGTCTTACTTACTAAGTTGTGTATAGAAAGGCTTCAAAAATTAGAATGCGGCTCTAGAAATCCAGTTACCATTTTTTCTTTTACAGCATCAACGTTTTTATTGATATGGTGTGCTGGGACTTTGCAACACTTACGTAACACCGACTTGTAACATTCGTTTAGTTTTGCCGCTTCATATGAATTACAATTCTATTTTAATTGCCGCTCTTAAGTCAATTCCTATATCATTATTTTTAAAGATTAAGTTATGGAAGATCATTGTTTCAAAGCCTCTGAAAGTTCCCTTAGTTCCGCTTGTCGTATTTGTTTAGTCTGGATATGCCGATCAAAACAGTTCTTAAAATTCTTCGTTTGCAGAATCGCCGGAAGTCCCATGTGTAGGAATTTTGTTCTAGAACAATTACGTTTGGGTGAGAATTTTGCGGCAGGGGGAATGGCAGTGAGGGCTAGCTTCTGGGAGTGAACGCACGTGGTTTTTGGAATCCGAGCTGTGGGCAGCTTTTCTGCTAAATGCATATATCCTGTCGTGTTTTGCTTTAAACAAAAGAATCTTCGACTTGTGTCGGATTAAAAATATTAGCAGGGTGTCAGCTTTTTGTAAAGATAATTCAGTGAAATTGTTCTCTCGACTTGTGTCGGATTAACAGTCTTCTACTCCGTGACAGTCTCCTTTGAGCTGCCGCAACTGATCTTCCCGTACAGCGGCGGAGATATTGGCTCCTGAAGTTCCCGTCTTTCTTATTTTTGTTAAATAAAGTTCTGGCCGTAACGTTGTCTTCATCGTGATCCAGTCTTCAGGGGCGTGCCTGCGAATTTTGCCTGCTTTCCGAAGAACCTAAGAACACCCCAATTGTGCCTCTCTCTCTACTCCGTATCAAAGAGAAAACTAAGCTAAAACTTGCCAATGTACTATATAATGATTGTTTGCCCTATTTATCAGTGTTTCGTTAATAACTAAGAAATAGAATAGTTTAATTCCTTGCAATATTAAAAGTGAGGGAACCTTCAGTTGCCCAGCGTTTCATTATTCGTTTAGGTTAAAGTTTAATTAATTTCTGTAAACTTGAACGTCACTGGCTGCGCAGATCTGTGTGGTAAGTAAAATAAATGCTGCAAACCAGGGGCGGCGAGAACCTGCAATCAGCTGTGATTTGGAAGGTGGCGCCCGCTAATTTTGACCTACTCTGTACACAACTAATTACGATTTCCCCCCGTAAGCGTTTCTCGTGAACCACCCCTACTCCTCTGAGCTAAGCTGACGGCAATTCCATTTTTCCTGTTGCGGGTCAACGAAAAAGCTCGTTTAACCCGTAACAGACTGCGAATGTTACTTTGTTGTAGGAATTACTCTTGTAATAGCTACAGCAACCTTATATTATTTTAAACTTTAATAAAAATGTAGTAATTTTTAAATGGTATTAGTAGTTTAACAACATTATTAGGACTATAAAATGTAACTACACAGAGATAGGTACTTACTTTGCTGTAATCGTAGCAACGTTCCATAATTACTATATTATAAAGTTGTCCGTTATACAGGATAGTACTTAAAGGTTGTTACAAGCTTTGTAATTTTTGACGGAAAGCTATAGATATCACTCAAGTCTCCTTCTTTAATAATTAAACATCAGTGGAGGATTAAAAAAATTAATTTAAAGTCCACGTCTATATTCTTACATTGTGCGTTTAAGTTAAGAATTATTATTTTGATTCGTAAATAGCTCATCTTACGCTACCTTTTCAAGTGACCTCGGGTATCCCGAGGGTTGCCGCTGTTTGCTGTGTTTTCAATGACGGGCGCGGGCTAATTTTCTCAAGGAAGACAGGTCAGACTGTTCTACGGTATACCAGAAAATTGGCATCAGAGTTGCTTGTAGAATTGTTTTTGGAATCCAGCTCTGGTTGGCTTAGTTTTCAGCGCGGAAAAAGCCATTCTAAGCTGGCGGCTCGTAGCGCACAGAAGTTTTGTGCTGAGTAAAATTAGGGTAGGGTCCCAATTGCTCCTGCAATTTAAGTCTGTACCGTTTTGTGGCAATAAAACTCAAAGATAAAGTTGGATTAGATACATAAAAGAGTCAATAATTTAGTTGAGAATACCGTGAGGTTTCGCTTATGGTTTAATACGGATAAAATTAACCCCGTTACTCTTTTACGTTCCTGTGAAGATGTATAGTTCCAGCAAAAATCTTGTTTCCCGGTTTAACGTTTTTGGCGTTTAAAATAACTGGTTTCCTTAGCGATTTAGCTGTTTCTTTTTCGTTCTCTCTTGTAGGGGGCATCGACTAAGCGAAAGTCAACCTTTTTCGCATCCTCTATCCTCATTCCGAATAAGCGCTATCTACATTATCATCCATTAGTACAGCTTGTAAGCCGTAATTATATGTTTACAAAGTGCACTGATTTTGGACAGGTAAGAATTATTGTATTTTCACGAAAAAAAGCTAACTTTTCTTGGCAATTGTTTAGTGCATTCAATAATTAATTGTATTTGTATTGTGTACGTAGCTGATATTGACTACGCAGTTCTTTTCGTTTTCTTAAATCTTACCGTAAATGGCGTAGTTAGTTTCGAATGTTTCGAGGCCCTTTAGTTATATATATAATATATAGCAAGACCGACCCTGGTTCTCGTTTGCACGATTGTAGCATGTAACTGTACAAACCTCTATTTAATGCACTTATACCTACTGTTTAATAACGTATGAGTTGTTGTTTTAATGTATTTTTCTTTTGGTATGTATTTTGTGAGAAATACAGAGGTAAGGAGGAAGTACAACGAGGCTGGTCCGACTCCCCATAAGCTGTCGGTCTTTGGCCCTTTCATTTACGTACAGCTGCTACTTAAAAGGGTGGCGCCCATATATTTTGAGAGATGTATTGAAGTAACGAGGAAGTACAACCAGGTAGGTTCGATTCCCCGTAATCTGCCGATTCTTGGCCCTTTCATATGTATCTACGCATAGCTGTTACTTGAAAGGGTGGGGCCCATATATTTTGTGAAGCAGTATTGAGGTAAGAAAGAAACACAATCAGGTAGGTTCGATTCCGCATAAGTTGCCGGTCGTTGGCCCTTTCATATGTATGTACTCATAGCTCCTATTTGAAAGGGTGACGTCTATGTACGTTTTGAAGCAGTAGTGAGGTAAGGAAGAAACACAATTCGGTAAGTTCGACTCCCCGTAATCTGTCGGCCCTTGGCCCTTTTACGTGGATCTACGCGTAGCTGTTACTTAAAACGGTGGTGTTCATGCATTTTATGAGCAGTATTGAGGTAAAGAGGAAGCACAACAAGGTAGGTTCGACTCTCCGTAAACAGTCGGTCCTTGGCGCTTGGGTTGTTCTGACAAACATAATCGTTGGACCGTAATACATATAAAATATGTAGTTGTAATAGGTTTATATTGGCACCGCAGACGTGTGATTAATGGGTACGTCTCCGGAACGGAGAAATTGTTCCCCACTTTGCGACCAGCACGTGCCTGTTACGTGTCGGCTACGTATTTGTGACAAGTACAGAAGCATATCCAAGTTTTGGCCACAGTTGACATGTACATCATATCAATAAATTCAAAATATCATATCCGTATATACTTCTATTTAAAAGGCTGTGAGGTGTGAACTGGTGATGTTATAGTATATTATTACGTGATATAGTTGTTTCTCTTGTGTTGTTTTATTATTAGGTTGATTCTGAAGGATTTAGAGATACTGTTATGGCAAAATTCATCACAGTTAGTACCTACATTTATAAGTGGTCAGTTGACTGTCAATATTTCTTATGGCACAACAGTTAATTGCTAACCATAAACATACAATCAAATGTGAGAATAGCAAACACGCGCGGAGGTCATTGCAAATGATGTAGTAAATATAAATAAAATACTTCCAATAGAACAATTGCAATAACCAGTCTAAGGGGTTATACAAAAAGCGTTGTTTGTAAAATATAAAATCGTAAAGCTTAATAACTTTTTCCGGGTTAAAACGTCACATATCTAGAAATTAAAAAAATATATATCTATTCTTCTTGGAGTGCTTTCTCTCCCGTCTCTCTTACGAGACGTAGCGATCTTCTCCCCTATGCTTGTGTTGTACGTTCAAAGTGGCACAAACCATTGTGTGCCTTCGACTAAACTCAGAGGAGTAAGGGCTGGTGATCAGGGGAAAACAATCACTGTATACTGCATTGGCAAGTTTTAGATAGCGAGTAGAGGCACACTTTGAGGTGTTCCAAGGTCCTTGAGAAGCAGATAAAAACAGTAAGCACGCCCCTGACGGCTGGATCACTACTTTCTTCTGGAAAACCGGAAATTTCGGGTGTTCTTGCAGTCCGGAATAAAATCTTCGTTGAACGAGGTTTGAATGAGGCAACAGCTTTGTGAGTATTCACGGGGTTAATGGCTGTAGTCCGACGCAGGCCGAGAAACCAATTTCATTAGATTGTCTTTGCTAACGCGCTGTACTCTGCTAATATTTAATCCGACTCAATGTCGAGAATATTTTGCCTCAGGCAAGAAAAGCGATACGGTAACTTAAGTTAGCAGAAGCGTTGCCGAAAAACTCCGGCTCAAAACTACGTGCGTTCACCATCAGAAGTTTGGGCTGACTTCTCGCAGTACTTGTCGTCGGCGCTGAGGTCTTAACAAGCAACCGGATTGAAAGGCGATCTTAAGTCGACTGCCAAAAAACACAACGCGAATATGCAGCAGCTGGAGTATTTCACCACATGACGAAATATATAGCAAGAATTCTAGAACACGTGAAACTGGGGAAGCATAGAAATTTCAGGGTCATTCTGCAGACAAAGGATTCTAAGAACTGTTTTCGGTCGGCATATACAGGCTAAACATGCTTGTCAGTGTTCCCTTAAGTTTCGAAAAAGTGACTTCCCATAAATTAAACTTTGGAAATAATAAAATAGTAATCGGCTACGGAGCGGCTAATAAAATAAGACTTTAATCCGTAAGAAGCGGCAAAATCAAACGAACATAACAACATAGAGGACCTACAGCTTAAAGTGGGCTCCGAACCAGGGAAAATATAAACACTTCTACTCCAGAGAAGATTTACTAGGCAGAATACCTCGCTGGTTTGCCATTGTCTTGCGAGGGAGAACGGCCGTTAAACACATAATATCTATTTCTTGCTAGAAAATGTATATTTTAATTTTATCGTCCATGGGTTATCGTTGTCGAAATTGAAATAATTATAATGCATTATTATTATTATATTTCTGAAAGAGTTATTTACTTCGCCAGCGGCATTATTTTATCCATTTTAGAGTGCTCAGCACCCTTTCTTACTGGATAAATTTAAAACATATCTTTTCCATTAAAATGTAAGCGATCTTGAATATAAACAGGAAAAATATGAAAGCTGTTTACACTAGTTTTTTATATGAGATTTTAAAAGCACTCGCAGAACTGATTTTAATATGCGAAGAGCGACATCATGAATTTGATATTTGTATATCAGCGAGACAATAAAATCCTGTATGATTTCAAAACTTATTTTTAGTTACCGACGATGATAAGCTTTATTGCAATCAATTTCTAGTGACACTAACAGGAACCTGTTGCGTCAGTTGAAGATAAAGCTGGTTTTCTTTTTCCGCAAACAGTCCAATAAATATCGGCCAATAAAACTAGATTTTCATTAAATTGGGTTTTTTTTGGATCGACTTGGTGGAATTAGGAGTAACACGAAGGAAAACATAAACAGCAATAAGTGGAGGAAAGGTACTGTAATGTTGTCCAGAGGTTGTTTAAAAAGAAACATCAGGTTGTTTAGATACAAAACTACGTGTTAGGTTTATAACGGGTTTGTTTTTTGTTGCATTAAATAAAAGCATGTTTAAAATTGTACCAATGGGCTAAACCTTAGGCTCTATAAAAAAGCATTTTACCGAATATCTGTTGAAATTAATACAGATATTTGTTATATTATTTTCTTCTCTCTTCTGAGATTTTGAGTAGCAACCGATTTACGGAAAATGTAAACTTTTCTACTCCAGATAAGATTTACTAGGCAGAATGCCTCGCTGGTTTGCCGTTATCTGAAGTTACGGTACTGAGAAGTGCACCTCAGACCTTCAGCGTAGAAGTCTAACGCGCTGATTTTTAGCCCAAGACCGCCTTCCGTGACTTTTACTTGATGTAAATTATGTAGATATTTTAAATAAATACTCAACATAATAAGCGTAACTATTAACTAATCACGTAAATGTTTATTGTGTAGGGGTAAATTCCAGATTCAGCGAGAGTTGACGCGCTTCTTCCGCGGAGATAGGTTTAGCGATCAGTTGTAACCAAAGATTGCATTTCGATAATACAGGGTGTCCTTTAAATGCCTTAAAAGCTGCAGGTAGAATTTTTCCTTTATGAATGCTTAATACAAATCTTCAAAAAAAAGTTGGTATTTGGAGCTTAGTTTTCTTGTACGAGAGTGTTAAAGTTCATATCTTTAAAACAGAATTTCATGGAAACAATAACGAGAACTTTAATGTTGCACGTATCTGCCGATAAGTGACTGACTGCCACTTGATTATGTAAAGATTAATATTGAGTTGACGCTCTAGTTGCTCTTCTGGAAGTACTGTTAAAAATGATAAATTTCGTAAATACTACATTTGACAACAGTGCAAGGCCATGGTATTGTGATGAAAAGTAGAAAATTGTTTTTCGACATTTGTCAAAATCTTTGATTTACTTATCGGGACGTCGGCCTACTAATTAAATTCTCCATAAATGCAAAGACATCGTCAACGTTGCCAAGTATAATATTCTTTAAGTGTCTCGTGTGAGGAAACTAAGCACTATAGGAAGTTCGTGTTAGTGTTTTTGAGGACTGTATTTCTTACAGAAGAGTGCTATCTGAAGCTTTTAAGGTATTTAAAGGACACCCTGTAGAATCTTACAGTGTAAAATTAATATGCTCATTAGCATCGAGAACTGTATTTGTCTAATATATGTGAAATTGATGTGTTTACGTTGTAGAGTTTGAAATATTGATAAAGTTGAGACAGGTAGAGGGGATAAGCTTCTGACACACATATATATTTACAAGATTTGACTTGATGTTGATAAATCGTCTGAATGGATTTTGTTGGCAGATTAAAATAAGCTTTCCAAAACTATATATTTCGTAATCATGTAAACAGAGTAAGATTTTTATATACAGGGTAAATTCTACGAGCAGTTCTAATTTCAAGGTATACAAAAATATGCCAGTAGCTCCAAAAATGTTTCCTTATAGGGATATTCAATTTTATAAGGTTGATTTTGTAATCGAGTCTGGTTTAATTGCCAAATATTATACATTTTTATAAATTTCTACGTTAAAATAAGGTTTAACCATCAACTTTTTTAATAAGGTAAGAAAGAGTTTACAATAATTAACGTTAAGGATTTTCTTCTATTTATAGACATTGAGGTAAAGGGAGTAAGATCTTTACTTGAATAATGTAAAGGCAAAAGTGATGATCTTTCACGGACACACTGAACGTACACGGGAACGTGAAACGTCATAGTCCTTCTTACAGCTACTATATACTATATATAGTAGCTATAGTCCTTCTTTGTTGTCTCCCTTGTGTCGGTTTATTATCGCGTGTAAGAGATAGAGAGTGTAAAGAAAGGATGGATGTTGTAAGTTATGTACAGGCAAATTTAGACGTTGACGGTAAAGCTGGTGCCCGTTGCGCGGAACACGTAATTAGTGATAATAAATTCAGGAACAAAAATTGAAACTTAAATATTAACAATATATTATTTTCATAAGGTAGGTTTTTATAATAATTAATGCCAATGATTTTGTTAATACTAATAAATTAAGGCAAAAGTTATGATCAGTCATGAACACATTTAACGTGAATGGGATCGTGAAACGTCATAGTCGGTTTAATATCGCGCATACCAAACCAAGGCCCGATGTTGTAGCTTATCTATAGGAAAATTTCTATGCTCACACTAAAGCAGGTGCCCGTTGGGCTGAACACGTAGTTAGTGATGATAAAATGAGGAATAAATATTTAAAGTTAAATGTTAACAATTTAATATTTTCATTAGGTAAGTTTTTATAAAAATTAATGCCAATCATTTTGTTAATAATTTCAAGGCAAAAAGTTATGATCAGTCATGAACACATTTAACGTGAACAAGAACGCGAAACGTCATAGTCCTTGCTTTGTTGTGTCCCTTGTGTCGGTTTATTATTTCACTTAATAGAAAGTGCAAAGCAAAGCCGGATATTGTAGCTTATCTACAGGAAAATTTCGATGTTAATACTAAAACAGGTGCGCGTTGCGCTGAACACGTAATTAGTGATGATAAAGTGAGAAACAAAACTTGAAAGTTAAATGTTAACAATTTGTTATTTTAATATGGTACGTTTTTGCAATAATGTAAGCCAATGACTGCATGCAAACTGTATAGTATCTTTAATTTAATAATGAAAAGTCAGAAGTAATAATCATCCATGAAAAGATTGAACGTTAACAGAAACATGCAACATCATAGTCTTTTGTGTCTTGTCGCTCTTATGACAGCTCATAAGAGAGAGTACAATACAATGCCTAATGTTGTAGGATATATGCAGGCAATGCTAATATTAAGGTTGGCGCCCGCTTGCTCCGAACACGTAAGTAGTGGTGTTTACAAATTTGTATTAAAGAATTGGTTGATACTAAAACTTTGATGTTGTGAATTTGACTTTGATGAGAGGAAATTCTGACCATAAAAAGCAACCAAATACAAGGTCATTAAGTTTAGAAAATACACCTTAAACCATGTGAGTTTCATACTATTATTCTGAAGTGAAGTTATTGTCAATCGAATAATTTGTAGCTGGAAAAGAAGGACTATGACGTTAATTGCAAAAGTTTAAAATTGTTTTGGCATTTTTTAAGTGAGGGAGATTGTATCTTTTGTTTTAGAATTTAAATTAAACATGGTTGAATTTCGTAACTTTAAAGCTTCATATTTTAAAGAACTGTCTACAACTAGACATGTTCATGGTTCTGCTGGTATTCAGTATATGGTCTACGGCAATTTATCCTCGGTAATGTCCGTCATTATTTGGTCACTCTATATAGTCATGTATTTATGAAAAATTTAAAATATATAGTATTTCGATAAATATATAACAAAAAGAATGATTAGGAGGAGGATCAGTAGCTTATAACGTCATTACCGTTGTTTGACTACAGATCATATACTACCCCAGCGGAAGAAATATCGGCGTTGTCATGAGCAAGATGTAAGTTAGCACAGAGGATCAGTAGGTTACAATTTGACTACCTTGTAGTAACATAAGCTTATATACTACCACAGAGGAAGAACTATCTGACATTGTCATGATAAAGGTGTAAGGTAGCACTGAGGATTAGCAGCTTATAGCTTAATTACCCTAGATTGGCATAAGCTTATATACTACCTCAGAGGAAGAAATATCTGTCGTTGTTATGGACAAGGTTTAAAATACCACTGAGAACTAGTAGTTTACAATTTGGTTACCGTTGTTTGACTGAAGCTTATATACTACTGCAAACGAAGAACTATCTGGTGTCGTCATGAGCAAAGTGTACGGTAGCACTGAGGATAAGTAGCTTACAGCTTGACAACATTGGATTGACCTAAGCTTATATACTACCTCAGAGGAAGAAGCACCTGTTGTTGTTATGGACAACGTTTAAGATAGAATTGAGGATTAGTAGTTTACAACTTGAATACCGTTGTTTGACTGAAGCTTATATACTTCTGCAAAGGAAGGACGATCTGGTGTTGTCATGAGTAAGGTGTTAGGTAGTACTGAGGATCAGTAGCTTATAGCTTTACCTTGGATTGACCTAAGCTTATATACTACCTCGGGGAAAGAAGTACCTGTTGTTGGTATGGACAAGGTTTAAGATAGCACTGAGGATCAGTAGTTTACAACTTGACTACCCTTGTTTGACTGAAGCTTATTTACTTCTGCAAAGGAAGGACGATCTGGTGTTGTCATGAGTAAGGTGTTAGGTAGTACTGAGGATCTGCAGCTTATAGCTTTATCTTGGATTGATCTAAGCTTATATACTACCTCGGGGGAAGAAGTACTTGTCGTTGTTATGGACAACGTTTAAGATAGAATTGAGGATTAGTAGTTTACAACTTGACTACCGTTGTTTGACTGAAGCTTATATACTTCATCAAAGGAAGGGCGATCTGGTGTTGTCATGAGTAAGGTGTAAGGTAGTACTGAGGATTAGTAGCTTATAGCTTTACCTTGGATTGACGTAAGCTTATATACTACCTCGGGGGAAGAAGTACCTGTTGTTGGTATGGACAAGGTTTAAGATAGCACTGAGGATCAGTAGTTTACAACTTGACTACCGTGGTTTGACCAAAGCTTATATACTACCGCAAAGGAAGAAGTACATGGCACTCTTATGGGATAGGTTTAAGGTAGCACTGAGAATCATCAGTAACTTACAAATTGACTAGCCTGGGTTGACCAAAGCTTATACATTACCCCAGAGGTAGAGAAACCTGATATTAAGGGAAACGTTCAAGGTAGCACTGAATGCTAGTGTTTTACAACTTGACTACCGTGGCTTCACCAAAGCTTGTATATTACCCCAGAGGAAGAAGTACCCGACACTGTTATAGGAAACATTTAAAGTAGCAAATTTTCTCAAAAATATTATGTATTACGTGCCCCTTTCAGTTGGAGGTACAACTACAAATTAATCTAACGTTTGAAATTTTGGATGTGAGTGCGAAACGTTGATTATCTTTCTATAGAATGCATGACAAGGAATTATGGGTTGTGTGATAACTAAGTATCATAGAGTCTAATTATTGAATTGTTATTCATATCTCTTAAAGTAGTATTAATTATGAATTTTGGATTTTAAATTTATGTTACTATGCGAGAATCTATAAAAATCCCACTGAGTTAACCGTTTACAACAAAACTCTATCTAGGATAGATCGATGTTTACACATTCTATTGTAAACAAGATAACAGCTCCCTCTACGATTGTAAATTAAAAATAAAGTAGATTTAGATTTTTGATTTTACCTTGTTTAAGATCTCCCAAAGTGTCTACTAAAACGTCACACTGTAAGGCTTCCCATTCATCCTTCCCAGCTAGGCCATGCTGTTTTGCTAAGTATCTACTGATAGCGTTGCTTTGCGACACCACTTTTCCATCTATTTCCAATATGGGAAGCATTCCGAAAGGAGTCTCTGGAATGAAATATTTAATAAGGATTTACGGTCTCAGTATAACTTCCAAGTGCAAGCTTATTTATCGTTATCAAAATTTAAACCGACTCTTTTTATATTCAGGCCACTTTTCTTTGGGGATTCTGTAGTCTTCGTACTCGATCCCGGAGTAAGCGAATATCAGACGGATGTGCTCGGCACGTCCTCGGGCATTGAAGTATATTAGTTTATAGTGTGGAGACATGCTATTCTGCTATCTGCAACATAAAATACTATTTTAGAACACAGACATGCAATCAGCCGTAATGCTCTCGACTTTCATGCCAAGATAAATTGGATATATAAAACCAAAAGTATGTTCTCAAGCAATTTAAATCTGATCTCTGTAAGCATGGAAAACGTTTCTGGAATTTAGTCCTTTAATTTCTTACTATTTTATGTTTAATCCGGGGATTTCTCTAATATTATTATAAATATCTTCTAGAGGGTTGGGCATGATTTTGATAAAATGTTATCGAAAAGTGTAAATTGCAGCGCTAAAAGTTGTAAATAAATTATGTACTGGGTGGATTCTCAGCACATTTCATAAAATTAATAACAATATAATTACAAATAACTAGAATAACAATAGTTGCTCAATTTACTGCGACTGAAATTTAACTATGGGATTGAGTGGTTATTTTTAACTATATTATTACGAAATGGTTTTGCAATAATTTAGAAGCTGCTGCTGGCCTACACTAATTTGTTAATACGTTCAAGGTATAAGCAAATTTTTAAAAATATTTCAGATGTATTTGCAAGAATAGATATAACGATATGGCTCGATTGTGTTTATAGTAATACTCAAGGCAATCCCAACCTACAATTGTTGTATTTACACTAGTTTGGAAGAGGAAGAATGGGGTTATTGTTTACGATGGATAACATAAGCTCAAGTTCAAAATGAAGTAAAAGAAGGAAAGTATTTAATAAAATGAAAATCTGAGTCTAATTGTGGAAATACTAAAGGTAGATATAGATTCGTACTTGACAAATTAGAGAGTGTTTGTACAAGTTTTTTTGTTTCTAAATAAATTTTTGCCATTGTTGTCATTTTTCCAAATGTAGATTCTGTTTAGCAAATGATATTTTTAAATTGTAGCTTCTAAATAGGCAACCAATACAACAATGCTATTATACTGCAATGTTGGTTGCCTATATAAAGCGAGAACCCTGCTTCACAAATGTAGGATTTTTTTTTAAAGAATCGTGGAGTTGCCATAGCAACTCCACGATTCTCATCCCACCCCGCTTACCTCGGATCAGCGCGCGTAGCGCTATGCACGAGTCTAACATGCCCCACCCTTGAAAAACCCCCCCCAACTATGCTACCGAGTCACTCCCGTTGCTCC
>JABXWE010060303.1:0-12533 GCA_014611495.1 Limonius californicus
TTTATATGGTTTGTATTGGTTGTTTTTTAACGCTCTCCACACTGTTGTTTGTGGCAAATTTAAATTTTAAAGCTATTTCATTTATGGATGCGATAGGATTATTGTTTATCTAAAATCTTCTATTTGGTTGTTCCTTTTCTGGGCACATTTCTAAATAACGATTGCTGGCTAGTAAGGCATTTTTATGACAAGTATAAAACGCTTGTATCATATCACATTTTCTTCATCTGAAAAAACCATTTTTTTTAAATATCTCAAATGAAATTTTACAAATTACCAATAAGATGAATCACTTTTGAGCTTGTCAAACTACAACTGCTTGCGCTTTTGTTTCGACTAGAAGCGTCTATTTCTATTTTGTTTTAGAGTTACGCCGTCTTTTGTTTTACAGCTGTTACCCTTATTAGTAATAATAATTTACTAATTTGCAAATTTTTGTATTATAATGAAGAGCGAATGCTAGAGTGTTATACATTTTTGAAATCAGAGAAATGAATGCCACAAAATGGCGCCAAAACAAAAGAGCGCCGCTATTTAAAAAAATGAAGTTGATGACGGTTCCAGAAAAACGAAACGTGCTATTTCAAATGTGATTAGACAGCAATATCCAGAAGAAAAAGTTGCTGTGGAAAAGTGTTTTTAATTTTTTAAATTTTTGTAAATAAAGGAATAAGAGTCGAAAAACAAAAATCGATTTTTTTCGTTTTTTGCCCATACTTACGAAACAAAAGCAGCTACTTCAATTTTCATTCCAGATTATTAATAATCATAAAATTCCGCAACTTTGCCGCAATTTAAACGAATCTCTATCTCTTATAATAAGCGAGATCCCAATGGTGCCGGTCGAATTTGAATAACCCTGTATACAAGTATTAGAAAATAAACCAATCATAAAAATTGAGCCTTTAAAAGATTTTATTTTTTTTAAGAACAGCTAAGGGTTTCAATTAATTTAGGAAGGCGATAGAGACGTTTAATGTTAAGTTTAACAAAAATTATAAATTTTATGGACTTATACATAAACTCACTTAATACCAATTTAGCAACAGAATCATGGTGTGAACAAATATGTTGAACGTTTATTCAAAAACATATTTTCTGAAAACCGCTATTGAGATGTTGATAAAATGTTGTGAATCGGCAAAAGTTAGAAGGCCTACAAAAATGTTTATTCATTGGCGAGCCTTAACTCTGAGAACTTCTATAGATGTTTGAAAATTTTAATTTCTGGGATCTACCTTTGCAGCTATAGTATGCTTGTTATCAATCATTGTAAAGCTATTTTTACATGCAGCTTATAATTTAAAATATAGATATTTTTCGAAAACTAATAGTTGCAGTATATATCTCTGATAATAAACGACCTGCAATGCAATAACTACACCGAACTGAAAAGGCTGGCAGGAAATAGAAGACGATGGAAGCAGATAGAGTGGAATCAAATCAATCAAAGATAATTGATAACTGAGAAGGGCGAATAGTTGATATGAGTTCCAGGTATCCCAGAAGACAAGTAACTTGCACGTATCAATTGACAATAACCAAAAATGGTAAAAAAATCGTAAATATCACGTTAATACAGTTATACTGTAAAAGTACATCGTTCAAAATTACAATAGATATGATTAACCAACATTCGGTGGTTATATTTTTGAAAAATACGTTAATTGGCGACCTTCCAACGTGCGGTTGTTTAAACTAGTTGATAATATTTACAGATTAGGGATGTCTCAAAGAGATAGACTGCCCTGGCCCTGGCTCTTGTTCTATTCTTCTTCTTCTTCGAGTGCTTTATCTCATATACGAGACGTAGCAATCTTCTCTTGTACGCCTATGTTGCGCGTTTAGAGTGCCACAGACAGAGGACGTATAGCTTAACGTGGGCCCCAAACCACGGGAAGTGTAAACACTTCTACTCCAGAGAAGACTAGGCAGAATACCTCGCTGGTTTGCCATTGTCTTGCGAGGGAGAACGGCCGTTAAAAATCCGATGTTCCGGTACTAGGAATTGAACTCAAGACCTTCAGCGTAGAAGTCTAACACGCTGACCTCTAGCCAACGGCCGCCTCTCTTGTTCTATACTATAGTCAAAAAAGTATTTAGCTAAAATAAGTACGGAAGAAACGATTTTTAATAAATCTACACGGTAGAATCTATACTATCTTATGGTTGTATATATTCAGCTCCATTCGTTTCTGAATTATGCGGTTGCAGATGGTGTCGATCCGCAGAAAACATCAAGAAAGTGTTTGTGGAATTGGACGAGGCAGCAAAAACGATAAACGAGGACAAAACAACGTAGATGTGCATAAACAGAAATCAGATGATTCCCTAAGAACTTCTTCTTCTACCTATTCCTCTTTCTCTTCGTCTTCCTCTTTCTGTTGCTGTTCCTGTTCCTGTTCCTGTCCCTGTCCCTGTTCCGGTTCCAATTCCTCTTCCCCCTTATCTTTCTCTTTCTCTTAGTCTTGCTCTTGGTCTTCCTCTTTCTTTTACTCTTGCTCTTGCTCTTCCTTTTCCTCTTGCTCTCGCACCTGCTCTTGCTCTTGCTCTTGCTCTTGCTCTTCCTCTTCCTCTTTCTCTTTCTCTTCCTCTTTCTCTTCCTCTTCCTCTTCCTCTTCCTCCTCCTTTTCTTTTTCTTTATCTTCTTTTTTTCTTCTTATTGATAGGTCTTAGACCTGTTAGTTTGGTTACCCTTGTTCTTGTGACAATGACGTCCAGCAGACTCTTTACCGTTTGGGTAGTCGTCCTGGTAATCTTTGTCCATGTGCTCTTTGCATCATACTGATTTTAACTAGTTGTTGGTCATCCATTCTCCCTATGTGTTGTTCCACATTCTTCTTCTATTTCTTCCCCATCTGACAATATTTCGGTGTTACCTTGTTCTCTATCTGTGTGTTCTGAACTTAGTTAGATATAATTACGAATATAAACAAGTGCGGGAGTTTTCCTAACTAGGGTTGCTAATAAATAGTGGTAATAACAAAGCATAGTATAGTCTATCATTCTACATGCAAGCCAAGACTCTGGGATGAAGCACAACATACAAAATGTACAATATACTCATCAAACCCACGGCTGTTATATGGAGTAGAAACATGGATCCCAAATACTAAGGACAATGACAAGAAGATCCTCAGAATTATTCTAAAACCAAAAAGCGATGGCGTGGATCGAAGACGAAGGTTCAACTTTGAACTGTACCATCTGTATAAGAAACCAGATACAGTTAACTGCGTAAAAATAGCAAGATTACAGTAGTTAGGACCCCTGTCGAGGATGAAAGACAAAGCATTACCAGCTCGAAAAATATTTAAAGGGCATCCCTAAAGGCAAAGATCAGTAGGGCGACCAAAAAGTAGATGGTGGGATAAAGGATGCGTGGACCTGAGGCTATTCGGGGTGAAAAACTGGAGAAGTAAAGCGAGAAACAGAAGGGCATGGAATCAAAGCTTGGAGTAAATCTGAGCTGTAGTGCAATAATGGTGATGATGACAACGAGGCGAAACAATCTTATGAACCAATGATCAACAATCGATAAATGTAGTGCAAAAATACGGTTAAATCAGATTACCTTCACGCCATACGTGAAATTAATTTAGTGAATTTTTACCTTATTACAAACTACCACATTTTGATAAAGTAGCGCACACAACCCCGATATCACGATATATCAAATTTTCTTATAATGAGATTCTTGCCAAGACTCTACAACAAATTTCGTTGGGGTATACGATATCTACGCATTGGTTTTTACATCGGCTGCAGTTTTTTTTTTCAGAATTTCAAGCCTCAGAAAGAACAAAGGAAGGAGTTTAATCCGTTTTAAAGGCAACTAAAAATAATAATATTCATATTGTAATATATATTGTCGGATAGTTCTGGTGCCTCGCCACGGTTCCGTTTCTTCGTCAACTGAAATACAGACACAAACATGGAATCCTATGCAGTGGTTCGTTCTGAACAAGGCCGTTGAGGTTTTTTCGGTTTGATCAGAAATCCCAGAAAGTAAATAGCATTACATAGCGGCCATTAACATTATATTTTGTTGTTTTACAATGTTTTTGGTAAATCACTTAATTGCTTTTGCTTTTTTTTTACATTTTAAATATTGCAGAAGCTTATGTAACCATCTCCAACAGAAACATGTTCCATAAACTAATTCCACACTTATTAAAAACAACCATCTTAGGAAATTCCAGGAATAACTGAATGTTATGTATTAAAAGTATAAGAAAATATTAAACGTCCATACGACCGTATGAAACAACTTAAGTGTAGCTTCTGAACAAATCATTCGTTGCTGTTAAAATCAAAACTATAGTAAATTTTACAATCTTTGCTGTAATATTTTTATGTTCTCGCAATCAGATGTTAAATACAACTAAATCACCTAATCCATACAAGTAAAGATAACTTGAGACCTTGAAATTGCCGCCTTAACTTGCCGAGACTATTAATTACACTATAATTATAGTATAAGAATGCTAGAGTAGTATTTCCCAATAATAAGAACGCGAATAAAAAATCCAAATATCCAGAGTTGCTAATTATAATCAAACCGGTTGTAATTCGACTTTACGGGGTTTCCAGAGTCATGATAATATATACCTAGTGCAGTTTATTTACGTTAGAATTCTTGTGAATGTTTAACTGTTGCTAAATTAATCAAAATTATACATTTTTAGGAACGCTGTTTAATTATAGGTAGCTTTGATATCAAAAGCGGAGTGGAAAATAAGCTAAAATATTTTGAAGAACATGGTCAAGAAAGTAACAGAATAGAAATAAAAAAGAAATTGTAGATGCTATATCACATGGAATTAAAACAACAACGTCGAACATAAACTCAAGAAAGATGGCACGAAACAATGAAATCAAACAACTTCTAGTAGAAAGAAGACAACTGGTTACTCCAGATAAAGGAACACAGTGGAATATACAAATTTGTGTAGAACAATCCGAAAATTAAGAAAACAGAGTCAACAAACAAGAAGAAAAAAAAGTATTAACAGAGTGATTGAACAAAACGGTGCAATGAAAGCATTAACACCAAAATTAGGCAAAAAGCTAATCCATGCATTAAGAAATATCAATGGAGATATCATAAACGATAGAAACAAAATTTTAAAAATAGTTGATCAATTATATAAGGGACTATACGAATCTAAAGCCCCGAAAAATGAAATTACTGCTAAGAACGTCTTAAGAAGAAACTAAAAAATTCTAAACATAGGATCTGAAGAACTACCAGAAAGAGAAGAATATGAACTAGAGAATGCACTGAAACAAATGAAAAATAACAAAGCGCCTGGAAAGGACGGGGTTGTGGTAGAACTAATTAAATAGGGAGGAGGAAAGATAAGATGGAAAAGAATTCGTTTATTAAATAAATGCCTGTTTGAAGCAACAATACCAGAAGACTGAAATGCCTCAACGGTAGTCCTATTATATAAAAAAAGTAGATAACACGCGACTTATACACCAATAAGTCTACTTTCAGTGCTATACAAATAAATGAGAAGAAAAACGGCGAGCGTGCATCGGTCCTGGTTGGCATTTTTGGTCGAGTCGGTGTGAAGTTCCATGATGGGGTTTATGATGGATCGATGTGGTCGAAAACCAGATTGATCGCGGGGTGAGGGGGGATTGTTCGATTCTAGAGTTTCTCTGAGGCAAGAGGCCATGATTCTTTCTAGGATTTTGGCATAACGTTGAGAAGAGAAATTGATCTATAAGATGTGGGATTTCTTGGTTCTATGCCAGGTTTTTGGATCATGATTGTGGAGGTGTTTTTCCATGAAATGACCAAGTATGAAATTTGCAGACAAGAGTTGTGTATGGTTGAAAGGGCGTCGGTGGCTGAAACGGCAAGATTTGTAAGAAGTAAGGGTTTTATTTGGTCTGGACCAGGTGTTTGGTATTTGTTAGGGCTTTTATGAGGACTCTGATCTCTTCATGGTTAGTGGGATCCATCAGAAAATCATTTTCGGGAAGTGGTTCCTTGGGGGGATTTAGACGAAAATAGGCGGTAGAACGGGTGATTTGGTGGAAAAATCGTTGCTTAAAGGAGAGATCTTCGGGAACTTGGTGGATGTTCTGGAGGGTTTGGGTGAAACAGTTTGCTTTATCCTGAGGATTATTTAGGAAGGTGTTGTTGGAGTTGAGATGGTGATAGGGCTTTGATTTTTGGGCGGTGAAAGATTGGAATTTGGTTCAGAAAGACGTCCCGTCGCGGTAATCTAGATACTGGCAGGTCCATTGGGTTAAACGAAATTCGTTTATATCGCAGCGGATTTGCGAATCAAGTCGGTTGAAATTAGGTTTAAATATGGGGAGGCGAGATCGAGAATATTCGTAGTAGGCTCGTCGTTTTTGGCGGATGAGGTCAAGAATGCGTTGGGGGAGGGAAGTTCGATTTTTGGTGATGCGTTTGGTCGAAACATGGATGGTTCTTGAATTATAAGGGAGGTGACTTCTAAGATTTTGTCTTGGATGGTGGCTGGGATTTCTGTTGAGGCAATGGAGGTACGATTCTGAGAGATAAATTCTTGAAAATTGTCCCAGTCGGCATTTGAGTAGTCAAAAATTGTGGTGGAGGCTGGGGGTCACGGAAAAATAGGTTTGCAATTAGGAGGAGGTGATCAAAAGGTTGTGCGGTTGGAGAAATGGGAGTTTGTGAAGGGGGTTAGATTATCAGTGACTAAAATGTGATGAACGATAGAGCACCCTTTATGAGTTATGCAAGTGGGGTGATCGTTTCAAAGGTGAACGAGGGGGAGATTATTCAGAGAGTTGACTAGAAATCTACTGTTTCGGTTTGTGATGTTCTCATACAAAAACTTTGTGTGATGGGAATTGAAATCATCCATCATGATGCAGTGATTGATTTGGGAAGCGTAATTGAGCAGGCCATTAGAAATTCGGGAGGCGGGTTGTAATAACAGATGATGCTTATTTGGAGATTGTTAATGTGAATATTTACTGCGACAACTTCGAGATGTTGTGGTTGTGTTGGAAGAGGGTGTTTTGATGAGGCCAATTAGGAGATCAGTATGGCTACGCTATAAAGGGCATTGCAGTTTAGATTGGGCTTTTGATAAGATGGAATCCTGGAAAATTGATGTTGCGTGCACTTCGGGTTTCGGTGATAGCGAGGATTACAAATTAATGACAAAAATACTAACCAATAGATTGTCCACTAAAATAAATGGCTACAAATCAGAAATGCAGGCTGGATTTAGAAAGGGATATGGAACAAGAGATCATTTATTTACAATGAAACTGCTAATAGAAAAATCAAATATAATATTCTTCCTCGTGTGGCTTTCATAGACTGTGAAAAAGCCTTTGACTCGATAGAGATATGGGAGGTAGTAGAAACTCTCAAAAACTGTAGAATAGACCAAAAATACATCGATCTCCTATAGAACATAAGCAACAAAGCTACAGCTACATACAAATTACATGAAGATACAAAAGCAATTCCTCTACAACGCGGAATCCGACAAGGCGACTGTCTGTCACCCAAACTCTTTACTTTAGTGTTAGAAGACTTGTTTAAAAACTTCAATTGGGAAAATATAGGCATCAACGTAAATAGTAAAAACCTAAATCACCTAAGATATGCAGATGACATCGTTCTTATCGCTAATAACAAAAATACTAATGAAAAGGCAGCAAAAATTGGTCTGAAAATGAACTTAGACAACACGCTGATACCGATGGAAGAAGGCAACGACAGAAATATAAAAATAGGAGACGTAAGCATAAATAATGTAGATGGACAAACAGTTCATCTTGATCGAGACAGTCAAATATCAGAAATAAAACGAAGATGCCGCTTAGCATAAGTAGCCTTCCGAAGACTTAGCTACATTTTGAACGCGACATCTAAAGACGAAGGTTTTCAATAAGTGTTTACTACCCTTCATGATCTATGGAAGTGAAACTGATTTTTTACGAAAATCCTCTTGCAAAAACTATTTACCATACAACGAGCGATGGAAAGGAAAATGCTACGTATTACCTTAACTGACAGAAAGACTAATGCGTGAATTAGACAGAAAACGAAAGTAATAGACGTACTGGAAAATATTAGAACACTTAAGAGGAGCTGGGCAGGCCACTTAGCCCGTACAGAGGAAAGTATAAGGAACAAAAGGATACTTCACTGACGGCTGTGGGACCATAAACGAAATAGAAGAAGACCACCAAATAGATGGAACAATGATATAAAGAGAATAGCAGGATTAAGCTGGATAAAGGAAGCGCAAAATAGAACCAAATGGAAATGGATGAAGGAAGCCTTCGTTCAAGTATGGTCAGAAACAGTTTAAGAAGAAGAAGAAGCTTTGATCTTTCCATAACGTAAGCTTACGAAAAAGCTGGATGAAAAAAGCGCAAAATAGAAGTAAATGGAAGTCGATGAAGGAGGCCTTCGTACAATCATGGACAGAAACAAGTTACGAAGAAGAAGAAGAAGAAGCTTTGATATTTCCATAATGTAAGCATACGAAAAAGCTGGATAAAAGAACCGCAAACTAGAACCAAATGGAAATCGATGAAGGAGACCTTCGTCCAATCACGGACAGAAACAGGTTAAGAAGAAGAAGAAGAAGCTTTGATATTTCCATAATGTAAGCATACGAAAAAGTTGGTTAAAGGAAGCGCAAACTAGAACTAAATGGAAATCGATGAATGAGACCTTCGTCCAATCACGGACAGAAACAGTTTAAGAAGAAGAACAAGAAGAAGTTTTGATATTTCCATAATGTAAGCATACGAAAAAGCTGGATAAAGGAAGCGCAAAATAAAACTAAATGGAAATCGACGAAGAAGGCTTTCGTCCAAGCATGGACAGAAACAGGCTGAGAAGAGGAAGAAGAAGAAGCTTTGATATTTCCATAATGTAAGTCTACGAACAATTCGTGAATAAGGACTTTTTCTTAGAAATTGTGAACTTATCGTTTTTAAAACAAAAATTTATCATTGATAAAGTATTCTTATATTTATTGTAATCTCACATCAGAATAAATTGTTTCCAAGCGACAGATATTGCGCTTCCTTACTTTCTTCGTTGTATGTTTGAAAGACCTCATACACACGATTGCTGAAATGATTTGCTAAAAATTGTTCTCATGATTGTGTCCATTTATTTATTTAATTTATAGGAAACATAAATAGTTTTTTAGTAATATTTTGCAGCTTGCTAAGAATTTTTTAAAATTTTGTGTTCCATGCTTTGTGGAAGGTATTACAATATGTATCAGGTATTGGTATTGAAATTTTCCAAAATATCGAAGTTTAGAAGAGTGATTTGTACGAAACAAATAATTCCTTTTATAATATCCTGAAAGTATTGGTTAAAGATTCTATACAATTAGTTATACTATACCTGTTATGTAATGTTCAGGAAATAATCATTATATACACGCAACAAAAATCAGTTATCTCAAAAAGATTCTGTTTATATCCCATATTTAAATATTATAAATTCATCCGATATATCTTCCGGCATTTTAAATTACATGTAATATTACATATAAATCGTGTTTGTTGTTATATTTGGGACATAATAAACATGTTACGATATTTAACTGTTGGGTAATTGAGCAATATTTGTCTAATAAATAAACAAGTCGATTCATCATGCAAAAATGCCAGAAATATAAATCCGTCTTTATTGCTATTTTTTATTGTTGTTATTTTCGGGCTTTCTCTTGCACCAGGTATTTCCAGTCTCATGAATATTAATGTTAACTAATTATGTAGAAATCGATGGAAAAGTCTTAACGATATACATTAGATGGTTGGTTTAAGATACATTTCTAAGAAATATTTAATTCTATTAATAATTACGACTTAAATATTTATTCTACTCGTTTTTGCACATCTGGAAGACCAGTAAAATCAAAATATCTTTTGCCATTGTGAATATTTATATACTGTCCTTTAAATGAAAGGTACCACTGTGTTAGAATGTAGTATTTTAGTAAACCCAAAGGCATTGCGTGTAATTATGTATTTATGCAATATTGTGCAATCGCCTAAAAATGTACTCATTGCGAATTTCACAACGTTAGGAGGACTTTAAGAAAGGCAATCTGTTGAAATTTGGCGACACCTAAATTTTAATAAAATATGGAAATAAGATGAGCTGATTGTTGTTCTTCTACTACCTTTCAAATCTTAAAGGCAGCAAAATCGTCATAAATATTAAGTGTGCTACGATTTTTTAAATATTCCCACCTCCCCATGCCTTTAAATATTGAATCAATTCAGATTTTTGAATATTTGGTTAGCATTCGTTTTTTTGATTACTATTAGTATGAAGTTTTTCTAAAAGTATTCAAACCGATATTTGTAGCTAAATCTAAAATATGAAGTACTAACTAAGAGGTTTTGTAACAATAACATTCTGAAATAGTAATAATAGTTGATTTGTCAATAAATCGTTTTCGTTTTCCCTCGAAAAATTGTATCTGCAAAGTTGCAAGCAGGTTTCAATTTTCACATTAGTTGTGATATGTAGTGCCAACAGCAACTGGGCCTGAAAATAAGTGTCATACAGTGTAATCCAGTCACATCAGGTAATCCATCACACACAAGCAAATCAGCTACTATTACTATTACAGGATAATATACAAAACCTACAACTACACAACTACAAAACCTCCTAGTTCGCAGAATTCTAGCATCGAAGCATTCGTTGGTTGCTTATATTATTGTCCTCCAGATAATTTTGATAGAACTCTACTAACTCCATATTTAGATGGACTTAATAGAAATTTCAATGCATTGGTAGGAAACAACGGGGTGGTAATTCCATTATATGGTGATGTTAGTGCTTTCGATTCAGAGACAACCTTATCCTCTAAAGCTGGAGGGACGAGATATTTACCAGTATAGAGAACCTGTACAACCACCTATAGCTCCACCATATTCCGTACCATATTTGTACTTTGAAAGGAAGCTAGCGAACAAGAGCTGATAGAAGAAAAGGAAACGTTTAAAACCTGTGCCGAATCTATGATTTTACCAGTGAAAGGACCAAATCAGAACTGCCGTATTTATCAACAATTAACTTTACTTCCGAATCAAGTAATTTTGAGAATACTGACGAAATATTAAAAAACATATATCTTAAGACTCAGTATGAAACAGTAACAAAACCACAAATAAACGTAACCGAAAACGATCTAGCTTCAAAAATAAGATGAGTTAACCTTGCAGAAAAAGAAAAACATTCGCCTGTTTCAAAATGTGGTCCCACGCTGGGCGCCAAAAATTTGTTATAAAACACGGGTGCCAAATGTAAAATGTAGTGAGCAGGACTGCAACAATGTGTGACAAAGTTTATGTCTTAAATGGAAATGTAAGTCTTCCAACAACCCAGGTAAAATATTTTTCAGGTAATCCAAATAACCTTAACCAGTTAAATTTTCATGAAAGAAGTGTGGTTTAATAGGAGGCTAAACGCTACATTTTAGCCCATATTCAAATTTATAGCTTTCAAAATGGCGGCTAAGCGCCATCTTGAACTATTTTTTTTAAGGGAAATGGAGTCGAGTGACATCGCATTTGAAAGGTATTTTAATTCTACGTCTGATCCTTGAGTCTCATAAAAAATATTCATCCAGAAAAAATGACAAATAATTGAAAATATCAAATTTATGGAAAAAAGAAGGCACCCGGAAAATTGAAGAAATATTACCATAAGGCAATAGGTGTAGGATGTAGTAATAGCACAGCATCTAGTTTACTAAAACTTATCCGATTATTTTTAAATATTCCTAAATAACTTTAGAATCGACGTACAGCACGTGTCCACGTCATTGCAGCGGGTCGGTCGCGAGCTCAATCTGTTCGCATAAGGACGGCGCATCGACGAACGGTTCTAACATCCACGAAGGGGGCGCGGGGGACGCCGGTTAAATTTGTATGCAGATTTCACGTTTTTTTTTCGACGTTTCGGCGTCCCCCGCGTTATCAAGACATTGAAGAAATATTACCATAAAGGCAATAGGTGTAGAATGTAGTAATAGCACAGCATCTAGTTTATTAAAACTTATCCGATTATTTTTAAATATTCCTAAATAACTTTAGAAATTTCCCTTAATCTGTTACTAAAAAATGAATAAATATACTTAATTATCGGTCAATAGGCAATTATCCTCACGAGATAACAATATTAAAATAGAAATAACATTATATAAGCTACATATACTCAATGAAAATTGATCAGAAAAATCTTGACGAGCTTACTGACCCTTCTCAGTAGGTCAACAAAACATCTAGTACATGTCGTAAGGAGTTCATTACTTATTTGTAGGGTGTTGTTTATCACATTAAACAAATTTTATGTACTAGTATGAAATAAATTATACAAATTGTTGTCAAAATAGTTTTCATATAAAAGCTTTATTTCAATATTAAATAAAATAATAATATTTTTCTACGAATAAGTAACAAATGAAACTATTTGGCGAAACACCTTGTGTTTAAAATAATATTTCCCTAAAATAATTAAG
>JABXWE010060305.1:0-10898 GCA_014611495.1 Limonius californicus
GTCCTTCAAAAATTTCTGGAGTATCATGCTGGGACGATAACACGTGAACCATTTTTCCCTTTTTAGGTACATACGATACCATACATATACCATTTGAAAATGCAAATTTTGATGAGTATACTGCTCTTGCCTTGATCTGCTTCATTTCTTGGGTGTGTTTAGTTTATTTTTTCCAAATGTTCCCAGCAATGTAATCTTTTTAGACAACAAAAATTCAGCTAAAGGTACCGACGTAAGAAAGTTATCGATGGTTACACCTTGTCCAGTGTTGTAAAGTGGTACCATAAGATCTTTTACAACACGTGGGCCTTCATTATTCTCCGGCTGATCACCAGCAAGTTTTCCTGTGGAAACTTCTAAGTTATACAAATATTCTGTTGCCGCCCACATTTTGATTCCGTATTTTGCCGGCTTAGATTTCATATATTGGCGAAGAGGACATTTGCCACGAAATGCAACCAGCTGTTCCTCTATAGTTACCGTTTCATTTGGTCTATAAGATTTTTTACAATTTTCAACGAACTGACCCATACTTCACGAATGGCCACCAATTTATCCGTTTCTCTTCTCACTGGCCTAGTTAGTTTGTCATCAAACCTCAGCTATGTACGAATTGCAATAAATCTATCACGGGACATTGATGCAGTAAAAATTGCTCTTCGGATCGATTCATCTGTTGTCACATTTGTGTTGCATTTTCTTTTCTACAATGCAAAGCTCCTGTAGAAAGCAACACCAATAAAGGCATCTAATTCAACTTCCACCAGTGGTTTCCACACTTTCTGATTATTAGGATTTTTCTGATTGTAAGCATCATAAACTTCCTAGTTACAATATTATGATTTCGACGACGACTATGCGTAAGAGGATCTGCTGACCATAATTTACCAGACTTACCCTAATATTTTCCATCTACAGATTGTTCTAGGTTCTCAGAAACATCTATGTTTTCATAGTCATCAGGGAGATAATCAACTCTTTCATCCTCTACAAATTCGAAATTATCTTCCAACTCCTAAACATCACTTTCCTCAACGGCAATATAATTGGAATCTTTAATATCTTCGTCTGTATCGCACTCCATAAAATCGTCGCCTAAATTCTTTAAAGCTTCTTCTTCAAGTTCCGCCTGAGTAAGTGGACGCTTCGACAATATTCAAACCACAGCACACGCTAAAGAATAATGAACCACAATCAAATTCTACACAACTATTAACATGTAATTGACTTCTAGAATAACTTTAAAATACATCACATTAATTGTGGTAATACGATAGCTATTCGCAAAGTGAATACCTTCATTACCAACATCAAAAACAGCTGACTATTGACATCAGCTGCCCGTGCATGTTGTAACGTACGGCGACTACAGCGTGGGGTTACACGCGGACGCGGGCTCTAATACGAAAAATAGGCAGATATTTATAGAAATAAACACGTTATCATATGGGGAATTGAACAAAAATCAAGTAGCTAGAAGTTCAAAATTTAAGAAATTTTTTTCGGAAAGATATAGAACAAAATCCATTTCTGGAGTCACCGAGTGACCCCACGCCGTAGTTTAAGGGTTAAATATCTGCCAGTAATACAAACATCTTCATTTTGAAATTTATAAACTCAAGAGCCTATATCAGGACACAATGGAAGCAAGAAGAATTAAGCTGATGTAAAATTAATACTGACAGCGAATTATATAACACCTTTAGAATTTGTAGAAATGCCATTTCCGCACCGTATTGAGCTAATTACATTAAAACCATCTTCATGGATAATTTTTCTTCTAATATGCCGCACATATCCCCTAAAACCACGACTAACTGTTAATAGTCTTATTTTTCGTGTTATGTAGGGTTAAAACTACCCACCATGCATAATTTATTCTACATGGAGATAACAAAAATTTGAAAACAACATAACAATATTCATAGTGTTCCAGTAAAGAGAAAGTAAATAGCCAAAGATATACAAAATGCAATGCGCATACAATAAATGCACCACAAATAAGCCGACTTATCGAAAACGAGATATTTATGAACTAAAATATTAAGTGATAATGCAAATATCAACGGACTTTACAGGGCACTAAAATTAGAATAAAGTAGTTAACTGCAAAACCTTTTAAGTTAATGGTGATTTTGAACACCCTGAAAATTGTACAAATATTATTTTTCGCAAACTATGTTACAACCAATCTTATATACGTTTCATATCTTAAACTTAAAGTTAAAATATTCTACTATTAAAGAAAGTATTCATAGTAGTTCAGAAATATAAAACTGCGTTCGTTGCTGATACTAAAATAAAAAAGAACATTGCTCACAGGCATTACAGACTGTTCATTGACTGAGATAAAAATCAGAAAAATGAAACAATACCTCAATCCTCTAGGACAGCGTTTCTAAAACTGTGGGTCGCGACCAAAACTAGGGTCGTAAAGCGAAATGTTGGGGTGGCAAAAATTTAATCCAGATACATGAATTTAAAGAAACATTAGTCTGCACTATCTTTAATTTAATATATTATAATTGTTTCTGTTTTATCGTAACAAGTGTATACATCGCAAGAATAATACAATGTTGTATTTCACTGTTTTACTCGACTAAGGTTGTCATTTATTTGAATAATTATTATGAGAAATGATATTTTATTTATATTTTAGGATAAAATTATTCTTTACCCATGGATAAATAATTGAACTTGAGCAAGAAAGGTAATTACGCAAATGGCAATGCTACAAAGTCTCTTCAAGCAGGATCTAGTAATCAGAAAGAGGCATCTAAAATGCGTAAAAGAAAATATGATGAAACATTTCTCTCCACTCTGGCTTAACTTTCAACAACTGTGATGATAGTGAACAACCTCTTTGTTTAATTTGCAATAACGTTTTGGCTATGGAGATTATGAAACCATCAAAATTAAAAAGGAATCCAAGCCTTCTTCGTATGTCAATAAACCAAAAGAATATTTCGAACGACTGTTAAAATCTTCAAATAAAGAAAAACAATATTTTGAGAAATTTATGACTATTAGCGAAAAATATTTATTCGCATCATACGAAGTTTCATATCTGATTGCTAAAAATAAAAAGTCATGCGCCATTGGAGAGGATCTTGTATTACCTGCTGCTATTAGAATGGTAGAAATTCTTTAGGGAAGTAAATATGGCGATGAAATTCCGAAAATTCCTTTGTTAAACGACACCGTCGCCAGTAGAATTTCTTCTTACAAAGAATTGAATGTGCGACGCATACTAGCAACCTTCTTTTCTCTCTGCTGGAACAGCCAAAGTTCGGCATAAGTCTTGTCAGCGCCGTAATTGCTTACTCGGCCTTCTTCTGACATGGGCAGTCATTCGAAAATTCTTATCTATCTACAGGCCTAGATATTTTACTTCCTGTTGCTACTAATTCTTACACCCCCAACCGTTAATTCTACTGTCTTCAGTTTTCTGTAGCCTACCAGTACCAGCACTTCCGTCTTCTCTGGTGCCAGCTCCAGTCCGTTCTGTTGTATCCATGTTTCTATCCCACCGATAGCCGCTTCTGTCGTATCCAGCAGGGATTACTCGTCCTTCTTGTAACTAGCAAAGCCAGATCGTCTGCGAATCCTATCAGTTCTGCCGAAATCTGCCACCTCTGAAGAAGCCCAATTCATGACTGCAGTTTTCACTTCTTCGTCGTCGTTGAACCGTTGACCACCAAGGAACTCCTTTAAGTACCTAAACAAGTGAAAATCCCTGGGTGCAAGGTCTGGACTGTAAGGCGGATGCTCCAAAAATATCCGAAATATCTGATTAGACCTTGTGTGTGTGCAGAAACATGTGACCTTGCATTGTCATGGAGCAACATCACACCGGAAGACAGTAGGCCACGCCGCTTTTGTTGTATGTACAATACGCATCAGAATTGATTGTTGCGCCTCTCGGCATAAAATCCATTAACAAATTACCTTTCCTGTTCCAAAAGACAGTTGCCTTGATCTTTCGTGCTGAAATTGTCTGTTTGGCTTTCACTCTGGTTGGTGATGATGTGTGTCGCCATTCCATTGACTGTTGCTTGGACTCAGGAGTCATGTGAGACACCCAAGTCTCATCTCCTGTAACTATGTGGTCTAACAATTCATCACCTTCTTGATTGTATCGAGTCACAAACGATAAAGCACTGCCCAATCTTTTTGTTTTGTGATCGCCAGAAAGCAGTCTTGGAACCTACCAAGAATACAATTTTCAATAATTCAGTTTCTCCAAAACAATGCTGTACAAAACTGATCTTGAAACCTGTGGAAACGCAATTGATAACTTTAAAATCGTGAATCGTCGGTCCTCTCGAATTTTGTTGTCCACATCACGAACCAAATCTTTAGAAATCAGAGAAGGTCGGCCAGGGTGTGGCTCATCATGCACATTAACCCGCCCGTCCTTGAACATTCTCACACACTTTCGAACTTTACTGTCATTCATAGCATTATCACCGTAAACTTCACAAATCTGACGATGAATTTCCGCTGCTGCCAAGTTTCTTGCACTCAAGAATCGAATTACAGATCGTATCTCACAGTCGGCGAGCGCCTCAAGTTTCTTAAATAATATAAACTTCTACAGCTCAGCATACAGACAGACGATACGGCTGCAAATGTCGTTTCAACGCGCAAAGCTTGCTGGGAGCAGACGCACAAGCGCACTGCGGCGATCGCGCGTCTATCTCACTCTCATTCGTAAACGGACCTTATTTAAAAAATACCCCTCGTATTATTACACTTAAAACAAAACGAAAATTTACAAATCAATTGGACGAAACAACTGATATTTCAAAAATACCTCAGTTGTTAGTATATGCCAGATACATGTATAGAGAAAACATCGATGAGGAATTGTTATTTTGTCGTCCTTTGGAAGAACCTACAAAAGGGGAAGACATATATAGGAAAGTTGACGAATTTTTTAAAACTGAAGGTTTAGAATGGAAAAATTGTTTTAGAATATGCACATATGATGCAAAAGCGAGGACGGGCGAAAGTATTGGTTTTAAATCTTGTGTTAAAACTGCTGGTAATGATCATGTAACATTGTCACACTGCCTGATTCATCGAGAGGCTCTTGCATCAAAACAATTAGCAACGGAATTGAACGATGTGCTTCAGGATGCTGTCAAAATTATAAGCTTACGAGCCGTTTATTTTCAAATCTCTGTAAAGACATCGACTCCGAATACAAAAATTTATTATTATTGCGCCGAAGTACGATGGATGTCAAGAGGGCGAAGTTTAAGAAGATTATTGTTATTAAAAGACGCAATTATTATATTTTTAATCAAACAAAAATCTGATCTTCCTGCTCTTTTTCAAAGTGACTTATGACTATCAAAGGTGTGCTAAATTCGTTGATGTCCAGGGGTCTCATAGTGGGATAGATTGAATAATATATAATAAAACCAATATCGATACCCACAAAATTTAATATATGAACTTAAAAAATTGTTAAGGTTTTCGGATTATCTATAATCTATCTTCAGACTAGAAAAATTACAAAAAACGCAAACTTAAACTTCTAAAAGAAACATATTGAGAAAATTATTAAACTCACCCAAAAAAACCAAGCACAAAGTACTTGAAATTAAACATCAAAGTGGTGACGATATCGAAAACTTCAAGGTCACCTTCACTAACATTATATTCACTTCGCCTATATTTACTCGCCTTGTAACCAACTACACTCATCTTGATCCAATTGCAACCCAAGGGACAGTTTTGCTGCTAAATTTGAAAACAGCATGAGATAGCTTATACATTTGCATAATTTTTGAGCAAAATATCAAACTGGCACAGAATTGCTATCATTAGTAGTTTACGCGTAGAAGATTAAAAATGTTTTTTAATTACTATTATATTAGGACACAGTCCAAATAGTGACTAGGGAGAACATTTATTTTATTAAGGCAGATTAATGCAATCTAATGTTTTTCGTGCGATTATGGTTTTGGGGAATTCTCGGCAAAACGGTTACTATATTTAGTTACTCACTACACAGAGGTAGACTGCAATAAATTATAAGCAATTCGATTGATAATTTTTCTGTTTTCTGAAGTTGTTTATTATTATACTCGTCCTAGCAATCAAAATTATAAAATATTCCAAATAATTTATTTATGTACAAGAATAGTTGAATATTAAATAACAATTTTGATAGATATTTAATACTAACAACGTATTAATGTTTTCTTTCTATCTTACCAGACAATTTTAATTTTAACGCACATTATTAAAATAGACACACATATGCATATCGTCGTTTTGGTTGCGGTCGACTAAGTGCCCGTTGCGAGAGTTCGGCGTTTTTGTCAAATTCTTCTGTGGGCGGTTTGCACATGGTCGGCGTTTTGGTCATGATCTCGTTTCGGGTTTTGATGAAATTTTACCAAGTGTTCATTATGAAACAGTAATATTAATGGACACGCAAGCTTCGGCTGTTTTCGTTTTCGACGCCAAGTTATCAATCTCGGTGGCGTCAGTTAACAATGGTTGGCGTTTTTCCCTTTTAATCGTCGAAATAATATTCACACAGCCGTCGGCATTATAGGCCTCGTCGGTATTTCGGACATCTGAAATATAGACTCGGCAATTTGGGCATTCGGCGAATTGTCCCAGCTCCTTAATTGCTTAGGGAATGATTCATGGTTTGAAATAATATACAATGTGACCTATAGCATAATTTATTCTTGTAAAATAGAGTATAGACAATCACAATTACACAAACATATACATACATATACTATTTGTACTAAATATATTTTACACCAATACAAGTGTTTCCGATTGTTATGCTCAACGCTTAAAAACTAAAAGGTAACGTGCATTTTATGTGAATATTAACAAATATAATCTCAACACTTTAAATTTTAACTTACCCAATTGAAAAAAGAGTCTAGGATACATATTTTAGCAAAGTAAAATCGCGTTATATTTTCCGACCTTACCACCATTACTTCGAGATATGTCTCAATGCAAAGTGTAACAGCTAACAATGTCATCATCATCATCCCCATCACACTTAAAAAGTAAATATATAGTAAGTTAAGGTATTATAATTGCTTTTTCTGTCTAGAAACTGAAAGTTAAACTAGAAAAACACACTTCTGCAACGATAGTTAAAATTAATAACTTAGTAGGAAGTGCAACACAAATCAGCAGGTAAACGTTAAACCCTAAAGCGGTTTTCATTTGATAATAAAATTAAATACCTAATATATTGCGAAAGTTGTGAACTTCTAGCTCAAACATCTTGGAAAGTACAAATAAGCCAATGTCACCGACATCAGAAGATACTGGAGAGTCTTCGTTGCGTCTTGGTGCTGAATACATAGTATTTCCTAGAGGGGAAAAAAGGCAGATGATAAAAACATAAATAATTTGATTGGAAATAATGTAGGAATTCACAATTTAAAAAGCAAGAAGAAAAATCTATATACTATTTAACTTATCATTTTTGACACTGTTTACAGAATTAAATATTATTGAAACTGTATTAAATATCCTAACGTAGTGAATAAAACAAAGTCAGATCCCACAAAATGTAATATATTAAATAATGAAGCAATTCGTATTCGTTAACGTTTTCGAGGCAACTGCGCCTCATCATCAGACTACAAAGTAATACAAAATAATAGACAATGTCCTACGTGTTTGCAGTTTCAATATTTCACCATCATTTTTTATCCATATATTATTTGAACTGTTGATAATGCGTCCGAGAACAGTATATAAAATATAAGCTATTATGTCCATGACTGGGAAAAAGCAGAGAAAAACGTAAGGTAACAGTCAAAAACACAAAACTGAACCGTAAAAATTTGGAAGGTTCGCTAACAGCTTTTAAGATCAGGTCGTTTTTATATTAATAGTTTACCGTACAACCCAAACAACATGTTGCATAAGCCGGCTTGGGGAATGTGTGGTGGGGTTGCTGCAGCATAACATTTTTATACGCTGCCTGATGATATCGAGAGATGGAACTCAAGCTATATTCCTTCTTCATAGTTCCTTCTTCTTAAACTCGTTAAACTTAAAATCTGTCGCCTATCCCTGGTTTTCGTCGAACGGTTTGTTATAGTTTTTCTAGAGTTTGATAGAAAATGTCAAGGAACTGAAAATAGACGCAATTCGCGCGTTGGTCGAAGTAAGAAATGCTACTTGGTGTTCTTGACAGGCTATAATTCACCAAAAGCTTAAATTTAGCAAAGTTAGTACAAGCTGAGTTCAAAGGACCTGTCTGATGAACAATTGGAGAAAGGAATTTAAATTTAAAAAGACTGTTTCCAACATTTTCAAACTGCAAGAGACGACATCTTGCAACGTATCATTACCGCAGATTATTTTTGCATTACAAAGTAAATATGTTAGTATGGAATGGTCATTCGCAAAGATATTGCTGTCAAAGGTCTTCAGACAAAGTGGAGACTACTGTATTCTGATATTCAAGGTCTGATTTTGGCAAATTTTTAGTTAACTGCAAGATTATAGATATAATCAACTTTTATTTAAAGTCAGAGGGTCTCAGAAAACCAAACGACGCGGACTGGGCAAAGGCATCATTCTTCTACCTGTAATTGCCCCTACACATGTTGCCCAGTTAACTAAAGAATCGCTGCTATCTAAGGCAAGAAGTGTTGCCTAGCATACCTTATAGTTCGTACTTTTCTCCCAGCTTTTATTATCTATTGGACCCATTAAAGAGTGCATGGGAGACAAGAAATGCAAGTCAGATGAGCAGGAAAGTCAAGGAGCTAGCCCTTATTTCAACTCGATTTAGAGTTAACAAACGTTAAATTCGGAAATCCCGGCGGCATTAATTTTATAACTATGAACCCTATGATAACACGAACACCACGGCATGGGCAGGGTGGTCATTCGATAAAAGTTCAGAGGCAGTCACCATAATGGGCTAGAGGTTGTCACCAGGGGATTCTCGCCTCGTCTGTGGTGGTGGATGATCACCTTATCTTGCTCATATAACAGAGGTTCAAAATACAGGGATATGTAGATGACTTAGTAATAATATTTCGTGGCAAATTTTACACAGTTGTATCACAACGTACGCAGATAGCGCTCGATAGCATCCACAGCTGGTGTCGAACACAAAGCCTTAGCATCATCCCGAAGGAAACGGTCATCGTTCCCTTTACTAGACGAAGGGAGTTGAGCCTAACAGCACCAGCGCTAGCAGGAACAATAATTGACTTCAGTAAGGAAGTCAAATACCTGGAGGTCACACTATATCAAAAGTTAATGTGAACACTTATCTAAACTATAAAAGAAAGCAGTGGTAGCAACCCAAACATGCCGCAGATATCTAGGTAGAAACTGGGGTCTGAAACCGCAAATGATTCATGATCACCTATGCGTTGCTATTGTGGTAACCAAAAACTTAACAAGTTGTTACTCAGTTACAGCTAGAGAAGATACAACGTCTCACCTGTTTGAATATAACAGGTGCGATGAGCGGCTATGAAGGTCATGTTAGGATTAATACTCCTCCACCTATAGGTGTAAAAAGAGGCTATGCTCGGAAAGGCAACCAAACTGAAATCGGAAAACCTGACAGGTCACCTAGAAATTCTTAAGTCTCGTCTGTCTAGGGCGAACGGCGTACGCCATTTTAGATTCAAAGTGACCATTCCAGACCGGGAAGTGTGGACCTCAGGAGGATCCTCCTTCAAGAGGGGTCACTCCAGTGGTATACGGATGGTTCGAAGACGGAAGGTGAAGGTACTGGAGCGAGTTTTATGATCCCGGTTGCCAAATTTTCAGACCCCTTGGTGCCATCTGGTAAGCTGAGGGTTATGCAATAAATCACTGCACAAGAATAAACCTCAGCAAAAGATATGAAAATGCAACAATTGACATTCTCACAGACAGCCAAGCAGCAATAAAGGCTTTAATAGTCTATACCTGTGGATCTAAGCTTGTCTGGGAGTGCCTGAATAACCTCAAGCAACTGGTTAGCAAGAACCACGTAACTTTATGTAGGGTGCTAGAGCACGAGGGCATACGTGGCAACAAAAAACCGACGAACTCGCAAAACGTGGAACAATGACGCCTTATATTGGACCTGAACCTTGTTGTGGAATACAGAAAAGATCAGGTTATGGGAGAAACATGTGAAAACTTCACACTGAGAAAACATACCAGATAAAACAGTTTATAACTATTTCGTGGAAAAAGTAAAAATTGCTTTGTCTCTCGGCAAAGTGGAATCTAGCACTATCATTGGTCATTTTACAGACCAAACATCACTAAAATACCATCTGTTCAAGATTGGTAAAGCTGAAAACCAAATGTGCCTTTTATGCAACGAGGCAGCAGAAACAGCAGAGCATATCTTATTCCTATGAAACGCTGCCTATCGCCGTAGACCAACAAAATTCAGCAATGAGGTTATGACACCTATTTAAATAAGAGATGCAAAGTCCAGAGATATTTTTTTTAATTCTTCTCTATGCTTACAATCTATCCAATTGGACAATAAGTAATTGGTGTGTTTAATTTATACAGGGTGTCCTTTAAATGCCTTAAAAGCTTCAGGTAGAATTTTTCCTTTATGAATGCTTAATACAAATCTTCAAAAAAAAAGTAGGTATTTGGAGCTTAGTTTTCTTGTACGAGAGTGTTAAAGTTCATATCTTTAAAACAGAATTTCATGAAAACAATAACGAGAACTTTAATGTTGCACGTATCTGCCGATAAGTGACTGACTGCCACTTGATTATGTAAAGATTAATATTGAGTTGACGCTCTAGTTGCTCTTCTGGAAGTACTGTTAAAATGATAAATTTCGTAAATACTACATTTGACAACAGTGCAAGGCCATGGTATTGTGATGAAAAGTAGAAAATTTGTTTTTCGAC